>PNEQ01048492.1:0-181882 GCA_003012365.1 Medauroidea extradentata | reverse complement strand
CCCCTCTCCCCTCCCCTCTCCCCTCTATCTCCCTCGTCCTCTCTCTCCCTCTCTCCCTTGTCCTCTCTCTCCCTCTCTCCCTCTCCCCCTCTCTCTGAAAATAAGAAGTTTTTAATAAATACAGTATTTATTATTATAGTAATTATATGAATATTGAGTGTATGAGTTTTCTCTTTTATTTCAAATATAAAATAAGGTGTAAAAATTTGGGTATGATATAACTTTTGGAATGTGCAAACCTCACTTTTAGTGCATTTTTGCTGGAAGGGCTAACAAACTGTTAGTTGCTAGTTGTAATAAATGCTGTATGTAAACACTGGTGATATATGAGCGTGAATGCTGGCTTAGTATAGTGAGAATAGCAGCCACATCTGTGTGCTATATGCTGGCTCCCATGTGACAAAGCACTTGTAACAAAAGTAGTGACGACCAAAATTATACTTAAAAATTGCTAGGATTTCTTTTTCATTCAAATTGTGTTAAGATGCTATGGTGTTTGTCACTGAAATCATGCAAATGGCTCCACAAGCACATATTGTGAAGTACCTGGCCTTTTTGGTGCCCTAGTTTTTTTATTTTCCTCTTATGCATTTATTTTAAATTGTTTATAACTCAATTTATTTTGCTCACATTTTGTTCTGTGCTTCTTAATATGTGTTTTTAAACAGCACCCAACTAAGCTAGCCCACAAACCTCCGGCTTAGTGAGGCCTATTATATCAAGGATAGGGTAGGAAGCGCTACCATGTCATTTAAGAAGAAATGTGTGTAGGTATAGCTGACTACCCAGTCTAGGCTGTTAGGGCTGCCCCCTCTTTGTAGCGTGTGCAGTGTAGAAGTGCGTCAGTTCTCATCAAAATCTAAATTATTTCCACATCAATCTATTTTTGTTTTGTATCTGATATTATTCTACACTTCAAGATTTCAAAGAGGGACTGTGACTCTGCGAAGTCATTTAAGACCTCCCATCAATGAACGCTGGTCCCAGCAGTTAAATATTTCCTAATAGCTGCCTGTAGCTTTTATTTTCACTGTCAGTTCTGTAACCAAATATTGTATTTTGATGGTGATCTATACGATGTTGGCGGCCGTTGCGGTGGGTTACTTAGGGTTAACAGGACGTGCATAGTTAATTTTGTGACTAGTTAGTTTTTTTTAAATTAATATTTTAATTGCTCTGTCATAAGTATACATTGTTGGGTGTCATTCTGATCAGGATTTAATTTGTAACATTTTATCTAAGTTTTTTTTGTGTAACTATGACGCCTTGGTTTATATCTGTAAAAATTACTTTTAGCATAAATTCTGGCCCAGGCTAGGCGCCTGGACCCAGACATGATGGCGCCGCTTAGGAATGCGCTGGGCCGACATCGGTCTGGAACGTTTTGGTTGGTCCGTCATTTCCAGCGGCCCTGGAATGAGCAGTGGTGCAATAACAGTATTTGTCAGATTTCTGCTAAAATGTTGTAATTTTGAGTAATTTAAATTAATGTATGTACACATTTTGCATGTATGTACACCATGTTTCAAATTCACTTTTACATATAATTTGTAAGTATAATTTGTAAGTTATTGTAATAATCAGAGGAGTTCCTCGCAGTGGCCGCAGTGTGGCGCTAGTTTCTGTGGTGCGCATGGGCGCGCTTACCGAAGCTCTTGCCCCAGTCGTTTCCGATCAACACACTTGGTAAGATGTGTTAGCCCGCGCTCGCTGAAATGCGGACCAAGGCACTTGGCCAGCCGGCCAGGTTTCAGTTGAAGACTTCCGATGGCGCGAGTAATGTAATGTAAAGGCTATCAAAGTTTGACCACTACCAGTGGCTTAATTTTATTTTGTTCGTGATTCGTGATGGAGGGCACAATCAGGCATGGCGCGCATTAACAGCGGAACTCCTTTGTGTTGGCCAAGCCTAGCCAACTAGTTCGCACTAAGCTTTGTTTTTCTTTTGCTTTGCGTGTACTCATGTTGGAGTAACCCACCAGTGGCCTATTTCATTTTTTTTATTTGTTTTGTTCCGTTTTTGTTGTTGCTGCCTATAAACAAAAATGTAAAGTGTAAAGTGCCTTAGTAAAATCATTCATTCAAAGGAACGCTTTAAATTTGTTTTCACTTCAGTAAATCCCGCATACTTCGAACACCAACTGAACCCGAGATAAGAACTCTGCTCTACCGCACGTGATGCTGCGGTAATACTGCTCCCAATTTTCTTTTTTCTCTATTTGTCTGCACATCCAGATGAGTACAGGAACAATCAAATAGCAAGGGACCGCCACAATATGGTAGCGTCAGATTCTAATATGACATTTTCTTCACTCCTGACACTGTTCCATATCCACCGTATGTCGCCCCTTACCCGCTTTCAAGACCTTAGTTGTTCAGAGCAGTCCAAATAACTTGACTGCCCCATCACTATCTTCCAGCTGCCACTAACATGTGTGTATATAATAGCATAAATAATTCCTGTCGCTAAGTCTTATGTTGGATAAGACCCCGAAACCTCCCACACTGTACTCTTATATCATTGCCAATGAATGCTTCAAGGTAGGTCGTGAGAATTCTTATGTGCACACAGGCTCAAGACGAAAGAAGTTTATTTATGAATAGGATGTCAAATAGTAACATATTTTTAATTGTTTCATGGTCATGCTGACTTTTCGGTAGTTCTGTAACATTTTGCTGCTTTTCACACCCTTAATTGTCTAATTGCATATAATTCTGAATTTGATTTGTAGATATTTACATGAGCATCATTCTTGTCAAAAATCATCTGAATATCTCAGCAGGTTCAAAAGATACTGATGATTAATTGGAAAACACATTATATATTTTTAATGGCTTTCATGGTTGAATTTCGAAAAACCTGGAAATAAGGTTTTATATATTTACATATGCTTCATTTCAAAACAAAAATCATCTCGATATTTCAACTAGTTTAGGAGGAATGGACGATTAACTGGAAACACATTTTATGTTTTAACGGCTTAATAGTGGGAATTTCGAAAAATTGTGAACGTTCTTTTTAGATATTTACGCAAGCATCATCCTGAAGAAAAAAATCACCTCAATATCTCAACTGGTTTGAGAGGAGTCAAAGATTGATGAAAAACACATTTTACGGCCACCATCCCCGTAATTTTCGAATTTCGCAAAATCAGAAATCTGCTCATATGCATTTGTTGGGCAATATTTTTAAGTTAAAAAAATAATAATAGCTTTTCTTGTTAATGAGATATCCGGGATTATTTAAAAAAAAAACATATTTCACCCATTTTAACCCCTTGATTTTCAAATTTTGAAAAATCTCTTCCCTACAGGTTAAGAGGAAGCTACCCTAAAAATTCCATGGTTCTAGGTCCAGCGGTTTGGACTATGAGAGTGAGTGAGGACACTTCATATTTATATATATATATATATATAATCTTTTTTTTTCGATTTTGGCCAGCAAGTAAGAGTTTACAGCATTAGTACGTACTTATTTCTCTTGATAACATACTGGATTCTTGTTTGACTTCACTGCCTCCTCAATATAACACGCTTAGTATCTGTGTTCTATTAGGAAGTCCTGAATTCGCTGTCATTCGTTTTAATACATGCAGGTGTAGTGGTGAATTCTAGAACTTATTCACAGAAGGAAAAATAAATAGTGTGTGTGTGTAAAGCATAGTATTTTGTGTATTTAATTTTTTTTCTCAAGAATAGTAGTTTTGGATAGTACTTGATAAAAAAAATTATATTCCTTGCTCCAAGATTAGATAAATACTGTTCGTTATAAGTTTTTGTTCTTTGAAAAATGGGATCATATGGTACACAACTGTATGTACAGTAATCTGTACCAAAAAAAATGTTATTAACTATGGTAAATGCTTGTGTATAATTTGTATATTTGTATTTAATCTCATGTGCTTTTCTGAACTTCCTTTTCAGATTGAACAAGACATATCCAAGAAGTATAATGACAGAGAAGTGAACTTACTGGGTGGTGTAAAAATGTTATGAACTATAATTCAAGTGATAATGATAATCCTCATTATCACAGCTCCAGGATTTCTCGAGTATTTTCGCTGTGGAAATGAAGTACTGAGAACTAAATAAAAAGATTTTGTATTTCAGAAAATTAGATGTGATATATTCTGTATAAATTTAATGTTATATATGTTTTGTATAGTTTATCAGTGGTACTCAAAATATGAGTGTAACGATGTGATATTAATAGTAAATACAAAACCTTTTTATATTTTGTAAGTATTGGTTTTATATGACACATATTAAAATTTGAAAATCATGTTCATCCAATATTTTATTGAAAAAAAATGTCATTCCAATAGCAAGTTTAGTCACATTTATTTCTGTACTTTCCAACGTTTGAGTACCTGTGTCTCTGTACATTAAACATGCACACACTTTTATGTTCCTATTCAACATCACTAAAATAGAACAGCAGACTTACTTTATTTTACTGTTCGAGGGTCTGAGTTTAAGTATTTTGGTTTCAGCTATAACTAAAATAAATTTCCTGTAAACTTATAACTTGCGACATTTCTGAGTAACATAATACTTTCATAATGTCTATAATAATGCACAATTATGTGTATAGCATTCAATGTGGTATTCGAAAGTGATGTTTTATAGCTGTAGCCAACTATGTACACACATGCATGTAAGATTTTAGTAATCATTGGAAATAATTTCGGTAATATCAATAACATATACTGTATGTTGTTGTGATACTACATAATGCCTTCAATGGGCTTACAATGCTTTGCCTAACACAGTAGAACCTCTCCGAATAGAATCCAGATTGATTGGAAGTCAGTATCCAAGGATCTTTCTGTGATTCCATTTTTTATTTAATTGCATTTCAGGACAGCATCCTGTGAAAGTCCAAATGCACTGAAATTTTTTGCCAGTGCACTGACAAATTATAAATAGTAGGGCTGAAGTCAAGAATAAACATTCTAATTAATACTCTGTACCCAAAGTTTTTCCTTACATTTTCATTTTCTGTTGCTGAGTATGTAAAGTTTAAATTTTCAAATGAGGTTTAAAATGGACAGTTCTTTTAAACTTTGTAGTTGAAATGTTGAATATTTTTACTGTGTAATAGTACCTATATCTAAGGGTGTTTAGTTGGTTTACTGGAGTGTCTGGTTTGTATAAAAAAAATATATATATGTATATATATAATTTTTTTTTATTACATTCGTCTGATATGAATATTTTATCTATGATGAATGTCCCAGTTTTGACTATAAATGACCTATGTCCCCAGTGTTGACTATAAATGCCATGTGTTTCAGTTTTGACTATGAAGGACATACGTTCCACTTTTGGCTTTGTTTGAATAAGTCCAACCCCAACAATTAGTAATGTTAAAATATTTACTGTGGGCTTAATTGCCAGTAAACACTTTGTGAGTTATTGCATATTTTAAATTGTAATTTTAGAAGTTTTCTGTTATCAGTATTGCACATTAGCAAGTATCATACATGTTACAAACAATGCAAACTTTTACAACATATTTTTACTATACAATATGCTAATTTATAAATTATTATTTTACTTCTCTACACAGAATTATTCATGAGGAGATACCTTCACACACTAGACTTATCTAATATCATTTTGATCATAATGTTATGTACATTTAGGTCCTATTCCTAGTATTTTCATAGTAGTTCAAAACATTAAAAAACATGATGAATACTATGCATAGTTACGTAAATAAGTGATATTTATCCATAGAGGTAATGTATAGTAGAGGGAACATGACATCACAGATGTGTGTCCAACATGGTCTCGAGATTTTGGTGTCGTTTATTTATGTTTTATCGGCGTAAAAATGCAGTCTTGTTGTTTGAAACTCATGGGCGTACCTTCCAGAATATATATTTAGTATTGTGGTGTCACCAAGATCTCGGTTCAAAACCTTGTAGTAAGTATGCAGCTAATATTTACTTTTTACTAAAAACAGCTGAGTTAAGGAAAACAGTAACGTGCAAACATTGTTTACATTTGTCGTTCTGAAATTTCTATGCAATTATACTATGCGATAATATGGTAGTATGCTCTCCTTAGTTCATATATTCATAAGGTACCAAAATAACCCAACATCATTGTGATTACTAAGCAATATTATCTTGGCTCTCTACGTTATTTCAAATTTCCCGCACATATTTCACTGAAGTCACGTGACACATGTTGAACACACAATTTCGTACGCAGCTGTATAGAGGATACTCCCTCTACCCTATATTTACTCTAAGTATTTTTCAAACTTTTTGTTGCTTGTATTTGAGTATCAACAATCACAGATAAACCACAACAATCGGGTATCTTGGGAATTGTGCAAATTTTTATGCGATTTTGTGTGAAATGTTCCCCATCAGCAAACTAGACATAGCAGTATAACTGCCAATTTTCATTTCACCAGGGACCCATGCATATACATAAAACATTTTTTGCTCAAATTTTTGTAAGGAACAAGTCCTCTGTGTGGCCAATAACTCCTCGTGAATTTTTCCTGTACGTTGTTGTGAAAATGTGTCTCCATTTTCATCTGTTTCACATCCTGATGTACATACCATAATTTATTTGGCGTTTTGTAATACTAATATTTCTACTAAAATTTTTACTAGGAAACAGGTTAAGTGGCCTATGCATAGCACATTTATAAAAAATATCTTTGTTACATTTAAAACATATTTTTTATCATGCTTTAACTTTGTCACAGGTATGTATTACTGTGACATAGTCCTTACCTAAAGAAACTGTATTTAAAAGAGAAGTACATAATGGAACAGAGGATTCTCAATACATTTTTTGTAGGATTTGACAAATAATTGTAGTACATGTGCTATTGTTAATAGATTCTTGAAATCCTGATTTTTAATCAGTCTGGGTTCAATACTTACACAGATGTTTCACGTTTACAGTCTATTTAAGCACTCGGCTAAAAGCAAATGATGAGTGTAGAAACCAGTTGCTTGGCAGTTCCCTGTTTTTCAGTTTGTTGTTAAATCACCCTATGCTAACAAGCAATTGCAGTATTCTTAATAAAAAATATACAGTACATGTTTGGAATGCTACACATGCTTTTAATGTGTTGTCAGTAATATCAAATACAGTATTAAAATATTTATGCACCTTTCACACATCTTGATCAAGAAATGTGTTTCAGGACCAGCTGCAGACCAGAAATATGTAAGGTATTCCAAACCAGAAAACTGTAATTTCCAGATCAAATTCAGTTAATTTCACTCACTCACTCACTCACTCACTCACTCTGCCATAACTGTGTATGTACCATGCTATCTGACGTAATTTTCACAATCAGTGTTTAGTCTGCAACTGCAGCAAATGGAATTAAATAAGCCAGAAATTATGTGGGCTGCTTCCACATGTAAGCAAAATATCCCTGTAATTCATAGGAAGTTTTTTGTCAAATATTCCTACCTTCTGTATCTTCCCTTACCCAAATTCTACCTTCCCTCTTCGTCTGTGTATTCACGTTGGGCTCTGCTAGAAGTACGTAAGTTGTATTCCGCAGTGGTGTAAGTGGTGTAGCAGGCATACCAGTCTCCTCCCACCAAGGTGGCCCATGTTTGATTTCCAGCGGGTCTGACACCAGATTTTTCACATGTGGGAAATGTGGTGAACAATACTGTGGGTTGGCGGGTTTAATAGTAGTAGTATTCCTTTTTTTCCGGACCTTGCATTCTGTCACTGCTGCGTAGTAGGGCCTCATTTCAGGTTATGTCTGCAAGCTCCTAGGTTTTAAAGTCTTCCTCTCTGTGTGTGGTCCCCTTCCCTCAGGTTCACTCTCTGCTCAGTATTATTTTAGTATTAGTGCAATCCACCTTTGCTTGTTTTATCACCTCTCTACCTTCTCACTCTCTTCCATGTTTAAAAGCAACTGGCAAGTTTGAAGCACTATCAGATAAATTTGAGCTCTTTGCAAAGTTAAAAATGGACCACGTTATAGTACAGTTCATAGTGTCATGTATGTAGTGTGAAGTATCTGGCCTCACCAGTACCTTTGTAATTTGATTTGTTTTAGTGTGTTTTTGGGCCCTAGGTTTATACATAAGGAATTTATATTTGTTTTTCTCGAAGACTTAAAACCCAAGAAGACATGTCAGCTTGCATTTAAACGCTGCTAGTCTGTCAAGACCACTGTTTTTTTTTTTTATTATTATTATTATCATTCAGTTATTAATGTGCAAGTGTAAGGTGGGCACGATTATGGCCTAAAGTGTGGAGTCGTTGCCCGGCTTTCTGCATAAGAGAAGCTAGTTTTTACCTTGTTGTTCAGTGTGTGTGAAATAGTGCTTCAAGAGTAATATGGCTCTTATATTTTTTTATATATATTTTAGTATGTCATTTTTGGCCAGTTTGTGCAAATGCCTGGAACATTCAAGGAAGAACTGTTACTACAAGAGATCTCCACCTAAAGAACTAAACCACATGTTTATAGGGGACTAACTACTTGTCAATGCAATTTATGTAATTTTGAAAATTCTTTATATAATTGATTTATGCATAGCAGCCAGATAACTCGCGATTAACATAAGATTTGTTAGAGGAGGTTAAAGCTGTAGTTTGTATGAGGGAAAGTGTTCTTTTATTCATGTTAATTTACTTGTATGACTTCGAATAACTTATTTTAGTTCAGAGTAAACATAGAGACAATTAATTTAAGGGCAAAATCTTTGATTTAGCATCACATGTTGGGTGTCAATTTAATCCTTATTCAGTTTGCCAACTTTTTTTCCTCTTGAATTTTCTTTCTTGGTAATTTTGCGGGCAGAAGTTTTATTCACGTTATAAGATTTACTAGTACTTTACAGCCTCAACCGAGACACTAGAGGCGCGACAAGCTGGCGCTGGGATAGGGTGATCAAAGGCTTAGGAATGTGAGATTTTTCGGGGAGTTGCAATGACGCAATTTGAAATTGACTGCTCTCCAAGTTAATGTATCACTCCGCCGACAGCGGGAATTTACTTTAATATATGTCTTAATTTGAAGTGAAATATTTGCCTAACAAAAATTATGATACATCATTTTATTATCAACTTTAGTTTGCATTGGTTTTAAAGTGTAATTTTGTTTGTTTTGGCCTTGGTGAATTAAGAGTTCTCGGATGTTTGATAGTGGGGGACTAGTTTCCGCCCGCCATCTTAGTGGCTGGCGACCTAGAATCGTCTATTTTTTTTGTGTGGGTTCCCCTTAGTTCGTAGGTGGGCACTAAGAAGGGATTTTTCGAAATTTGACTTCTAAGGGAGTGAAAAGGGGTGAAATGGGTTTCCGAAAAAACGTCTACAGAGCTCGAACTCGACGGCCTATCATCGTGATTTTTACTTTAATAGTACACCCATAAAAATACATATTGGCCAATTTAAGGGTTTTTCGAAGTTCAACATTTAAGGGGGTGAAAAGACCTTAAATGTGTTTCCGATTTACTATCGATAACTATCGAATCCTTCGGAAAAAAGAGTTGGTATTCACTTAAAAATATTGCTTACATAAATACCCAAAAAGTAGTTTTAGGGTTTTATGAAATTCGACCCCCAAGCAGTAAAAAGGTGCAAAATGTGTTTTTAACGAATCGTCTGTATCTTTGAAACACAGTAGGCTAACGTCTTGGTTTTTGCTTAAATTGGTTACTTATACAAATGTCTACGACAGGACTCCAAGCCGTTTCGGAATTATTTAATTAAGATTGTAAAAATATGTTAAATGTATTTTCGATTATCCCTCCATAACTATCGAACCAATAGAGATATCGAAGTGCTCTTTGCTTTTAATTGATGAATTTGTAAATATCCCAAGTACCATTAAATTATATTTTCTGAATTCAACCCTAAACCGGTTAAAAAAGTGGTAAAATGTGTTTTCGACTCACAATTGATTGTATATCGATCCCATTGATTTTTATATAGTGACGTGATTTTTGTTCAAGATTGATGCTTACTGAAGTACATGAAAAGTAATTTCAGGAATTTTCGAAATTTGCCACCTAAGGAGGTGCTAAGGGGTAAAAAGTGGTGGAAAATGTTTTCAATTAATCGTCGATATATCTGGAACCCAGCAGGCTAATGGTGTGTTTTTCACGTCCATGAGACTCCAATAAAGTATTCTAAAACTTGATTCAAGGGTTTTTTGAAATTTACTCTCTTAGGTGGTAAAAAGACTTTGAATGTGTTTTAGATAAATCCTCGATATCTATCAAACCCATCGAGTTACACAATTAATTTTTGCTTCAGGATGATGATTACAGAAATGATCGCAAACCGGTTTTAAGATTTTTCGAAATTCTATTTCTCAGTACTGTGCAGGGGTAATATGTGTTTTTTTAGTGAATGATCGATTTTTATTAGACTGAAGGGGCTAGCGATGTGATTTACACTTCAATTGGATACTTAATTTTTAAGATGTGAATTTAAATTGTTTCAAAATGTGACAGCCAAAAGGATGAAAAAGAACAAAATTAGTTTTTCATCAACCCACAATATCCATCTAACCAGTAGCGATATTGTTGTAGAACAATAAAAGCAGTATATGTTTTTGTGATCCAAATGTTGGCATTAGTTTTTTTTTTTTTTTGGGTTGCCCTGTGTGGAGTAGTAAATAAATATTGTGGGTTTTGTGTTAAAGTATGAAGTGATTTTAAAGGATATACGAGTATAATTTATAAAAACAGTCTTACAACTTCAACAGGTTATGGGCCCAGATCACCATTGTGTGTGAATTGGACAAAAATTGGGTTGCGATTTACGCGATAAATAGATGTAAGTCTTGCTGTATTTAATCAACGCCGTAATGGAGGTAAATGTTATCAAGCTGACGTCTGAAAGTAACTGGAATACTTGGAAATTTCATATTAAATTTACTTTGGAAGCCAAAGGTGTGTATATGTCGTCACTGGGGAACGTGTAAAGCCAGAACCAGGAAACGAAGATTATGAAAATACATTGAAGGAGTGGAAAGGTAAAGATTACCAGGCGCAAGATTTAATTGTTTCCAGGTTGGATGAGGGGCCCATGTCCCATGTACTGACATGTGAAAGTGCCGAGGAGATATGGAACAAACTGCTGACGGTTTTCGAAAAGAAGTCTGAAGTTAGTGTGCATTTATTGCAACAGAAGTTCTTTAATCTGCAGATACAGCAAAGTGAAAGCATGTCGAGCTTTCTGTCATGCGTGGAAGAAATTGTGAATAATCTCAAACATGTTGGAGAAAAATTGTCAGACAGTGGGTCATCACAAAGATACTAATGGCCTTGCCATCAGCATTGACCCATTTCGTAAGCGCCTGGGATTCCGTTCCAGCAAATGGGCAAAAGTTGAGCACCTTGACTGCTAGGTTATTGGTAGAGGAAGAAAGACTAAACCTTTCAAAATTGGACGAATCTTCTGCCTTCTAAGCCTCAAGAAGTTCATACCAAGAGAAAAAGTGTTTCGAATGTGGCAAGTCAGGCCATTTCAGATCTCAGTGTTTTAGGTTAAATAGCCGTCCACAGAATGTAATCCGATGTCATTACTGCAATAAGATGGGCCACCTCAAAAAGGACTGCTTTAAATTTAAGAGGGAGTGTGGGAAAGGTGAAGGCAGTGTAAGTGATGGAAAAGGTAAAGAAGCCGCCTTCATTATGTCAGGTTCTGCCTTTATTTGTGAATCAAATGATCCGGACACATGGTTCATGAATAGTGGAGCTTCTGAACACTTGTGCAAAAATAGGAAACTGTTTTCTTCGTACAGTGACTTATGTGAAGAAAAATTGGTTTAGTTAGGGGATGGAAAGGTCTTAAGAGCTGCTGGAGTAGGAAGTGTTAAGGTGACATCATGTATTGGCAGTGTCTTGATAAAAGTCACTTTACAAAATGTACTACATGTACTGTATATGAAAATAAATCTGTTTTCAGTGGGCTCCGCTCTGGATAAAGGTTACATAATGGTCACCGACAAAAATGTTTCAAGGATATTAAACAAGAAAGTTGAAACCTCCGCAGTTGCTGTACGATGTGGCAAATTGTACAAGATGAAGTTTCAACCAATGGCATCAGTAGCTGCCTTCACAGGTGAGGAAACTGACTTATATTCGTGGCATGAAAAATTGGTCCATCAAATCATGCGACATGTAAAAGATATTGTCACATCCTTTGGTTTTAAGGTAGCTGAAAAAACTGCAACATTTTGTGAGCCATGTGTTGTGGGGAAGCAGACCAGAACTAGTTTTAAGAACAGTCACACAAAATCTTTGAAAATTGGGGAAATTGTGCATGCAGATTTGTGTGGGCCTATGGAAGTTCAGTCCATAGGAGGGTCCACATACTTTCTTCTGCTGAAGGATGGTTTTTCGCACTACCGTGTTGTGTATTTTTTTAAGCACAAAAGTGATGTAAAGAACAAACTAAAAAATTTAATTGCATGGTTCAAAAATCAAACCGGAGCAACATTTAAAGTTATTAGAACTGACTGTGGAACAGAATTTACTAATCTTGAGGTTGAACAACTACTGACTGAGCATGGTATCGTTCATGAAAAGGGTTGGGGAAAATTGAACGGAAAATGTGCACTGTTTTCGAAGCTGCTAGGGCAATGATGACCACACGTAACCTAGGAAAATAATTTTGGGCAGAAGCAGTTAACACAGCAGTTTTTGTTCTTAACCGAACTGGAACCAGTACTATTAAAGGAAGAACACAAGTGTCAAGTATTGTACGAGAAAGAGTTTAACATTGAGTTGTTGAAATTTTTTGGCTGTGGTGCATATGTTCACATACCCAAGCAAGAATGCAAGAAGTGGGATCAAAAATCAGAGAAAGGCATTTTTGTAGGCTATCAAGAAACAACAAAAGGTTCTTGTATCTACATACCAGAGGACAACAAAGTTCAAGTTAGCTGTAACGTGGTTTTTGGCACGGCACCTTCAGGGTACAAGGAGACAAAAAAAGCGCCAGCTGCTATAACATATGAAGCTCATGTCCAGGAGAAACTATCACACAGTTCAGACGTTGAGGAATCAGATGAAATGTATGTTCCTCTCACTACCACTGAAGAAGAATTGGAAAATTTTCTTGGGTTCCCAGATAGTCAAGAAAATCCTTTCGCAACAAGGAAAACAGGTGAATACTCATTCGAGGAAGAAGGCAGGGAACAAAGTAGCAGGTGTGACCAGGAAACGTAAACAACCCTAAGCGGAAACTACAAATTCTTGCGAGACTGCAAGAGTCTACAACTCCCAAAACTTCTTGATGACTACGAACTAAATTTTATGTCACTGTGTGATCTATGTGATCCCAAAACATACAATGAAGCTCTAGCCAGTGTAAACTCAGAAAACTGGAAAAAGGCTATTCAAGAAAAATTAGCTAACCTGAGAGAGAACAATATGTGTATTGAGATGGAACAACCCCAAAAGGTTGCTCCTATTGACGTAAAATGGGTGTTTAAAATAAAGATAGGTGACTCAGAGGATCAAGTATTATATAAAGCCAGGTTAGTTGCGCGAGGTTTCCAGCAGCAGGATTCTTTTGAGCTGTCGGAAACATATGCACCAGTGGCCAAACTATCAACAATGCATGTTCTAGTAGCTGTCGCCAACAATAAAAGTTGGCCAATTCATCAAATGGATGTTGCAGGAGCATTTCTTAATGGAGAGATTGATGAAACAGTGTATTTGACCGTTCCCGCAGGCATGGAGGTTGAGCATCCTGACACAGTTCTGAAGTTAAGGAAGTCAATGTATGGTCTTAAGAAGTCCCCAAAATATTGGAATGTAAAATTTAATGAGGTTATGGAGCAAGAAGGCTTTGAAAGATCAACAAGTGACTGCTGCCTGTACACTAGGGTAAATGAACACAACTGTCTGTATGTTCTCCTGTATGTAGATGATCTACTTATTGTAGGATCAAATGAAGATGAAATCAAAGTCCTCAAGACCAAATTTTTGGTTACTTCAAAATGAAGGATTTGGGAGAAGTCTCCTCATATTTAGTAATCAAAATTAAACATTATTTGCTCTCTGGCACGATTGAACTTAATCAGACGTTGTATATTGCGAATGTTCTGCAAAAATACGGTATGAATGACTGCAATCCAACCATGACACACTGGATGCAAACTGCAGACTTGACATCCATAATGCAAAAACTGGAGATGCAGATTTAGAGCGAAGATGCAGACAGCTGATAGGCTGCCTCACGTATGCTGTGTTAGGAACAAGACCTGACTTGTGTTGGCCTGTATCATACTTGAGCAGGTATCAGAAAAATGCAAGTGAAGAATTGTGGATCGTTCTGAAAAGGATTCTTCGATACATCAAAGGCACCGTAAACTTGAGTCTTGTTTACAGGAAGGTGTCTGGAATGATCCAAGGCTTTATCGACGCAGATTGGGCCGGAGATGTCGAAAGCCAAAAATCAACTACTGGCTATCTGTTCAGAATTGGAAACGCAACAATATTTTGGTCATCCAAGTGATTTGAAAATTTCAAGTTGGTGAGCTCAGCCTATACAGTACTTATTTTTGAAGACAATCAGTCAAAAATCAAAATTGCAAGTAGTGTTGAAAACAAACGTCTGAAACATGTGGATGTTGGGTATCACTTTATCAGGGAGAAAGTAGCTGATGGCACTGTAATGTTATGTTTCAAATCTAGTGACAATCAACTTGCTGATTTTCTAACAAAGGCACTGAGTAGACTATCATTTGAGAAACTGAGGAAGGGTATAGGGTTAAAATAAAACTGTGAATAGGAACACCACCTAATGCAATTTAAAACTGTGTTTACTGCTTTTATTGAGAGAGGGTGTTGTAGAACAATAAAAGCAATATAGGTTTTTGTTATCCAAATGTTGGCACTAGTTTTTTTTTGTAATTTTGTGTGGGTTGCCGTGTGTGAAGTAGTAAATAAATATGGTGGGTTTTGTGTTAGAGGAATAAAAGTATGAAGTGATTTTAAAGGATTTACGAGTATCATTTATAAAAACAGTCCTACAACTTCAACAGATATTGAGGTGTTGTTCGTGTCAGAGTGATACTTATGTAAGTATTTTAAAATATATATAAGTTATTTATATATATATATATATATATATATATATATATATATATATATATATATATGTAAGTTTTTTTACTCTATAAGAAAATGTGATTATTAAGGAAAAAACTAAGTTGGTCAACATTTAAGGCAAACGATCTGAAAAGCAGGAACGAGCAGTGAGAAATAACCTACACAGGAGTTTCACTCTACTGTAACCTATCGAGATGTGGTGTTGTACAACCTCTATGAGCCCACGGCACAAATATTTTATTTTTTTAAATTAAATTTTATTTTCATGAATTATTTCGACGTTACGTGACGCAGTTGTCTGTTACTCAAGTCTAAATTCCGGGAGATTCTCTGCTCGAATTCCGTTAAACGCTGCGTGCGAACGTTCAATTCTGACATACAAAAACTACAAGGCAGATCGAATTAGTGCAATTTACATGTAGTCGTTTAAAAGGTTTAAAATTGCAGTTCGGTTTCCACTTAGGTTCGCCTACAACATGAGCTGACATATCGTCGGTATACTGCCGAAAGTAATTAAGTCATAAATGTTATTTTGTTTAAAAACACTATTAAATTGCAGATGTTAACAAAAATGTGGTAAGTTGCTATACTGTGACACAACAGTACAAAATGATGAATAGACTTTAAACTTGGGCAATTGTTTGTGACCATCATAAACATAATCCTAGTATTTTTACAATTTTATCTCATTTTGACTTTTTCACTTTTGGCAGTAAACTGACGGTATATCATCTCATTAATTTCAAGTTTGCGGCACCAAATACGTTTCCACGAAACCTTTACCCACTGAAACTTTGTAATGGCAATAAAGTTAAAGTGAATATTTTGAAAATATATAATTGAGGGCACTGTGACCAATGGTTGAGCACAGGATAAATCAGATGTTTTTCATTTGATTTACGTATTACCTTAGGTTTCTGTAACTACCCTACAACCTCAAATTGGCAGGGCTATAAATAAGGCCCAGGCGAAGTCGCTGTTAGTGGCAGGGATAAACTTAAGACTGCTTTTCGCGTGGACAGTTATAGCTACTCTTATCCTGCTGCAGAATTAGTTCAACTAGCCGCTTGGACATTCCAACACTTGATGACTGAAGTACCAATCTTGTGTACAAAGAAGTTTTTCAATTAAAGTACTTATTATCAGTTACGAATAATACTCGCAAGCAAAGCCGCAGGAGACTGCTTGTTTTATATATATATATTTTTTTTTGTAGATAATATTTTATGGAGCACTGTAATGTGGACATAATATTTTACAGACTATGAAAACTTAAGTAAGTGGCAATGTTTATGTTTATGTGCAGCAGAAAGATGCAAATTGGCTGAAAATATAAATTTATCAGAGTTTTTTGACTGCTTACTTTCTCTTGAACCACATATGCTTACCAAGTACCAACTTGTTGGTTTTATGTATTACATTCTTTAGTGCTCAGTACAAAACAAAAGAATACATTTACGTAAGTACGTACAAAATGTACAAATAAGTATTATTGTCATAATTTAGTTTGGTAACCTGCGTGTGTTTATATATTTCATTCCACTATCAGTAAGTAGGTAGATAATGTATACAGTATAATAATAACAAATTAATGTATTTATATTTTAATTTTAGGTAGTTTGTGCTGTATTGAGTACATTTATGCTTTTGCTGTACGTATGTTTGTATATTGAAATATTCAGAGCAGTCAAATTATTTACATACTATATGATACGTCCTGGCTTTATATAAATATTTCTTAAGTAGTGCTACAATTATCATAAAAATTACCATAAGATAATAACTCTGGCATTTCTGTATAAGTGTGAAAAATTCTGTTTACAACACAACTGAGAAATCTGTAATACTGTTAATACCTACATGCTGTACATGCATACTGAACAGGAAAACAAATCTTAATTTCTTACTGCAAATTTTTTTTTTGTTTGTTTACTTCTCAGTAATAAAATGATTGAGAAGTTGACATGTTTACCACTAAGAATATAATAGTGGCATTCAACAAAAGTTATTTTAAACCAAACATGATTGAGATATGTATAAATTGGAACATTTTAAATAAACCTTAAGTCAACAAACCTGTCATTCCAAGCCATTGCCTTGTGTTGAAATACACACTATCAGCAAGCACATGTTCTTTTAATATGAATATTTCTTACTGTGATTGCAGCCTACATAGGGTTGCCAACTGTCAATTGTCCATTTTGTACTGGATTTCCAGTATCTTTGTGATGAATGAATTATCCTGTACACACGATAGACAGGACACCATATTTCCCATACCTATTTCAGAATTTTAGATACCAAAATGAAATGTTGAAAATACTACTATGTGAAGCCATGGGTGCACCCAGGGGGGTGGCACTGAGGGCAAAATTTTTAATTTTTATATCAATTTATATTGTGTGTACTAATAGTGGGTTGCTGTACATGTTTGTTGAGATGTTAATTGCAAGCAACGTGTGTTCACATGTTTCAAAACCGATGTAATTGTAAGAAGGTTTTTCGAGATCCATCTGCCGGACGTCTGCATAATTTGTATTTTATTAGGTCTTGTGCCCTCCCCAAGCCCAAATCTTGGGTGCGCCCATGTGTGAAGCCAAAATAAAATGCAAAATATTACTTTTCTACGTACATGCAATTAATATTTTGCTGTTGTACATGTATACTTCAGAAATGAAGTGAGTTATGTGTGATACAGAATTTTTTACTTTTCAGGTGGTCGTAACATGAGTTTCTATCAAAAGTTGTTTTTGTATGTCGTTTCACTAGAGGTCGAATGTAATTGTGTTACCAGAAATGTCCCTTATAGTAAATCTGAAAAAGTTGGCAGCCCTAGTTTGAATTTATGTGTGACGTTATAAATGAATGAAATGAAGTTATTCATTACATAAATGAAACTTTCTGGTAATACTGGATATTAAAATGATACGTATTTGAAATAATATTTTGGTGCTATTGTTGTATTCCCTCATTTTCAGTTGAAGCTTATACTGCACTTTTTATGGCAGTCTGCATTTTTTTTAATGTTTGAGAATGCTGTAGTGTACTGTATGTTATTGGGAAATATATGGAACGTGCTTACGACAACCCGGCATGTATGGGATGTTGAGCATATAATGAAAATGTAGGTGCAAATAAAATTTAAATAATCATTATATGTACTGTTTGTTACAATTACACAAATATTACAAATAACAGGGATTCATACCAATTAGCATGAAATAGGAAATAATTAGTAATACATGTTGAACAAAGCAGCATCATTATTTTTGTTAACAGCGTGTAAAAAATTCTTCTTTATACTTTGGCCAGAAAATAATTATTTAATCCTTGTTTCTTGTACAGAGTAGCGTTGGAATTTGCAAAAATATATAAGTAATGTTATGATGTCAGAATTTAAACATTTTTTTTTATTTCTTTGCGTATATGTCTTTTGGTTAATGAAATATGTAAGTATTGGTATTCTAATGGTTCCACAAAAAATTTAAGTGTAAGTTAAATGTTGTGCTAAAACAACAGTTGTGTAATTTATCGTTAGTGTTAATAATATGCTGATTTTGATATGTGCATTCAGTGGTCTAGTCTCTTCGACTGTATTTTGTGTTCAGTGTGTATGATGTAAGCTTACAATATATACTAATTTTTGCTTATAAAATAATAAGTAAAAATTTTGCCATATTTGCTGTGATGTGATATGAAACTGTATTATCCTGTTAGATAATTTTGTACCAGAATGTACAATACAATAGCTAATTTTGGTAAGCTGTATTTTATGATATTGTTAAGAGAATCATTTTTTTAAGGTCTACATAACATATTCCAATGTGCTGTTTACTTATCTCTGTGAAAAATGTATTTGTGTTTTATGTATGTGATTCAGGCAACTGAAATTTTTGACGATGTGTCAAATAAAATTATTACTATACAGAACATTCAAGTTCTCTTCTTTTCTCATACATTTTATCATAATTCCCATGGAAATGTAGATATAAGCTACCTGTTTGTTTGTATTATATGTCTGTTAGGGGAGGACAATCCAAACACTTACCAAGTTTGTACAAAAGATTAAATAAGTCTTAATGTAAATAGTGTTTCAAGTTTTATATTTTTTATTTAACCATTATTATTACTATTAATAAATTAATTTTCTGTACATACAGGACTACTGTATTAATTTAATTCAGTAAAATAAATATAAATAAAATCAATTTTAAAACTCATTATTATTTTAATGTTTTTGACAGTAACTTGGTTAGGAACATTTAAGTGTAAAATAAATGAAAACAAGTTTTAAGAGTAAAATGACAAATTTTATTGTACCAAACGATAGTAAATCCACATAAAAATTTTGGTACAAATGTAATTTAAATGTTCATTGTATTTTGCCCTTCTGTAAATTGGAAGTTAATGGCATGTTGTTAGTTTGTACCTTGTTTTTGCAAATTTTGTACTTCTAAGAAGCATTTTCAACTTAGACACATTACAATTACAGTTAATATTGAAGTATCAATTAAGTTTTAAAAATATATAACAGATGAAAAACCATGGAAAAAAAATAACAGGAACATATATAACTTTTATCATAATTTTCCAGTAAAATTTAAGTTATCATTAAAGGTTAAGTAAATACAGTTGTGATACACAACTTATTTCACAATTGTTCATTGTTATCATCTAATGAAAGAAGCACAGTTTGAGTTCAAAAGATACAAACAGTACTCTAAACTACACACTCATGTACTGTGGTTACAAAATAACCACATCTTCGTGTAATACACTCTTTGCACAGTTCATGCTCTCAGTTCACTTTTAATAAAATAAAAAGTATTTTTACATTTGTGTAATGTATTGGATATTGTTCTTGTAAACAATCTTCCTAAGCACACAGTTTTTTTTTGTCGCACATTCACTGGTAACACTTCACGTTAATTAAATAGTCTTGCACTTTTCAGCAAAGAATTTACGTTTATCATGTTGAAGTTTATCAGTGGTAGTATGTACACTGCTGACATATTTCTGCAAAAATGTATACATACTGTTGAACCTCTCGCAGGTTCATATTTTTAAAGAAAATAATAGATTTTTGGTTCAACTTCCACAGTTTCCCTTTGTCCTACCACACTATTGTTTCTGAACTTAACTTTGGCTTTTCAAACTGAATCTGAAGAGATTGTAGATGTGTGCCTGGTAAAACCAGGTCTGTATTAGGAAAATGTGAGACTCAGGGTAATAAACTTACAGGGGTATCCTAAAGTATTGCAGTCTGTATATTTTATTTCGTACACTTTCCAACTCACTCACATTAACCAGTAATCAATGAACCCTACCATAAAGTAGCAAACAACCTAAAGGTAATTTGTTTATTTATTTGGATTGGAGTACGTTTGCAAAGCCTAAAAATTTTGTTCCAATGTTGTTAACGTTGTTCAGAAAGAAATACTTTATTATTGGACAGGAATTTGAAAGCAGTTCACTTCAGCTGAACTAAAAAAAACGTTCTCATAAACTGAAGCCTTCTGGAATATGTAGTTTATTCCTTTCAAACAAGTCAGGAGCAGAAATGAAACATTGTCACTGGCACTTTATGAGTGACCTCTCTTCACATTACAATTATGGTGGAAAATACTGTAGTTATCACGGTATTCTGCAATATATGAGTCTAAAAATATTTACTCACTATTTGTTTCAGCTAATGCCACTGTTACACAACATAACAAAGTCATTTTGTGTGTATATGAGTAGATGTGCTTGCTGCCTGAAAAAAATTGTTTTTGTTTTGGAGCAGAAATGCATCTAGTAACAAAACGGTGGTTATGTGATAGCAGCCAGATGATAAGCCAAGGCATTAAAAAAAGTCAATGGGAGAAATACATCAGTCACCTTGTGACAGACAATTAATTTCCTCCTTGTCGTTGGCCCTGTGGGTCACATGTGAAATTTCAAAAGCCAAGATGATTGTTCCAGCTGCAACACTGACTTCTTGCTTTGCGGCGTGCTACAGCATGAAGACATTCTGGAGCAAGCGCCATGGGGAAGATGTGCAGACTGCCTTGGTGTGCGGGCAGGGATACCTGCGCAGACACTCTGCCAACTGCCTATCACACTCACACAGCCTTTGTGCACACAGGCCTTCTTGGTCCACGGCTGTAACACACCAGGAAAACATAGCATCGACCACTTGTACGTCCCCATCCAGAACTATTGATGTAGTCTATTCTATGAACTATTGCACTTAACCTACAGTTACACTGGCATAATACTTCATGGTCCATTGTGCATCATCCCTTGCCCATCTATATTTTGTGGGCTGCCAACATAATTTTATCTTCACTAAAACTTGCAGTTAAAATTATATTGATTTAAAAATAAGATATACATTGCTTCAGTTTTTGAAATGATACTTGAGAGCTGTAAAAATAAATATTAAAATGTGTACATGCGCATAGAATATACTACCTATGTAGCTAGGGAGGGCATTTAATTTTTTATTTAGATTACTACAGTGGTTTTTTAACCATCTGAAACACTGCACGTTTCATATTTTAAAAATATTATTTAATGAATATGTTTTGTTAATTGTTCAAAATGGTTCAAAAGTAGACCTACAGACAAATCGAGGAAGAGATGGGAGGTGCAAAGAAAATGAGCTGACTGGAAGACAGAAAAAGAGGAAGAGTGAGGAGAGGACAGAGAAAGATAGAGGTATTTTACTAGGCTGATTCAGCCACAGGCTGGAGGCAGCATGGGATGATGATGATGATGATGATGATGATGATGAATTGTTGAAAATTGTTTTGATATTTCCTATACACGTACCGAACTATTTACGGTACAGTATGTAATAGGTATAAGAACTATTAAATGTTTGTTGATTTTCAGCAATATCAGACGTGTTAGTAAATTAGTAAATGATAGATTGATTCAGATGTTTTTGCTTGCATTATAAAGTGGTAAAATATAATATGAGAAAATTGTCACAATTTGTTACATTACCTTTATTGGCAAATTCAAATGAAAACATAATGATTCATTCTTAAAATGGTCTTTCCATTAAAATTTAGAGCTTAATTTACTACTAGGTAATTAAATTTTTAACTCGGTCTTTAAATCATTAGTTAACTGGGGCAATTCTATTTGAGATTACTCATTTATAGAGACCTGAAAAATTCACATTTTCTTTTAGGTGCAAGTTATAATTCTAGCAACTATAGGTCTGCATTATGTTACTAGACACTTCCTGCAAGTAGCTGAGCCAATTATAAAACTGTAACTGAACACAGGCCCATTTCACTGTGTCAACGAGCAGCAAATAAACAGCTGCTATTACGTTCAGTACACAAATATTCTTGTAGGCTAAGCCTACAGGTCAGTGAACCCGCAAATTTTTCTGGCCTCTACTAATTTATAATAAATAGGAGCAGTTTTCAACCGCTAACAACATCCATATTTGACCATCCCTACTGTCTTAATAACAGTATGTATGATTAGAAAGATTTTATTATCTATGCTAACCGCTAAAGTATGAATTGATATTTTTATGTATAATACTGCATTATTTAATCCAACATCAAGAACAGCATCGGTTGACAAAAAAAAACAAAGTAAGAATAAATGAATTACTGCATTTCTTGTAAACAACATTGTGGACACAGACAGTGATATTTTGTTTTTAAAAATCTATGAATTATATATTACTGTACATAACTATTATCATATTGCCATAACTTGACTTCTACATAACTTATAATTTTTAATTTTGTTTAAGAATCATGACTATTAATACTTGTGTATGTACTGTACTTATTATTAAGTTGTACTTTATGTAAAAGTAAAGTCCAAATTCTTGATGTTGCTTACAAAAATGTTTAATGAAGTTTTCATAATGTTATGAAATGACTAAAAACACTACATCAGTGAAGTACTGAGTTTCAGCAGAGAGTTACCACATATAGGCCTGTGATGGTAGCACTTCCAGAAGTACGGCACAAAGTATTCTAGGAACATGGGACATTCTACTGTGTTGTAGCACCAATCGTGCATCTTGCAGCACCTGCAACACAGAGAAAAACATTGTTTTTAGCAGTTAACGTCCTCATTTCAATTGTTTGCAAGCTGTGAAATATATATTGCGAAGACTTGTGATTGACGTGAACGACAAAATTATAACTGTAATCTATGTACATTTTTATTGTTATTTCAAGACATGCCATTGTAAACTCTGTAAAACTTATTAAAGTTTATGTTGTTCAGAGTTCATTGTTGCTCAGTGACAGAATTGGTGATATGTGTTTTTATATTTATCTTAGGTTTATAAAGCTTGTCTTCTGGAAAACTTGGTACTTTTGTAGGAGGCAAATTTTAAAGAAGTATTTCATTTTATGTTATTTTTGAACCGGTATATGAAAGACCTCCTCCTGTACCAAACAAAAATCCTGGCCTTATACTGGAAAAATTTTCAAACGTGCAGCTTATTACAATTTTTAATTCTTTTTCTGTTAATATTGACATGTGTGATGTTTCTGTAAAACAAGAAGTATATTACCTGAACATGAAAAAATTCTGCCACACACAATGACACTGAACAACATTGTTTGAATATATTCTTTAACGTATTCCACTGCTTGCATTGTGATGAGAAAGAAAACATCAAAATATCTTTATGGTCATACTTGTTTTTCAGACTGTTTGCTTTTAAATCGAATGGGCTTGATATACTGTATATGTATAATCAATCGAAAATATATTTTATAATTTTTTATTGCTTTGGGACTGAATTTGTAAAAATTCGTAGAAAGTTATTTCAGCTGTTTATGTAACCTAAGCATTATTCTTAAGTAGAAGCCCCTTTCACATTTTGACAAGTTTGACAGAAATAGTTGAAAAATTTAATGCACATTTAAATCATTTTCAGTCCCTAAGGGTTTGAATTTAAAAAAATCTTGAAATTATATTTTTGACATTTGCAGAAATATCTGATTCAAGCAAAATTGACAATGTTAAACTGCTGCGATTAGCTATCTATTCATAAAACCCATTGCTCATCTTTTCACTTCTTAGAGGTCGAATTTAGAAAAATACTGTGTTAACTTTAAGGTATTTACGTAATAGCCATACTATTATATCTCAAAGGGTTCAATTGGTACTGATGATTAAGTGGTAACACATATCACATATATTAACTCTTTAACGAGTTGAATTTCAAAAAATTCTGAAATAGTCTAATACACATTTGTATAAATGTCTCACTGAATTAATATCATGACAATAGTACTTCCTTCCAGTTCAAGCTACATCGCCGATTCGTCAAAAACATATTTCACCCTTTTCCACCATTCTTTCAACAAACTGTGTATTATGATATTATGATCTTTACCATTTCCGAGCTAGCAGCCGTCAAAGTTGTAAAAAATAAACTTAGACACACACACATATATAGACATATGTTTACATATACATAGAGAGAGACAGAGGGAGAGAGAGCTACCAGCTCGGAAATGGTGAAAGATCACAATACACAATGTATATACAATTTTTTAAGCCTGTTGAAAATGGTCTCTTCTCATTATGTGTACTGGATTGTAGTTACATATGAAACGCCATATGCTTTATGATGCTTTACGTAAGACCCGCTTTTGGCTCTAGGACTAATCAACAGTTCCCCGAAAACACAACCCTCGCCTGTTAACTGCTGGGATCACCGGAGTTCGAACCCAGAACTAGGGAAAGGAATTTGTTTCAGGCAAGGTTACTTGTGCTGCACGTGTCGGACACTGCAGAGGTATGAGTTGTTTCTCTGGGTATTTCCCTCTTTCATTCCGACACTGCCCCATCCAGTCTCACTGCATCAGTTCTTCTGGCTGGCTGGGTCGGCGGACCTGTCCCTTGGGGCAACTCCAATTAGCTTCACCCTCCCCCTCCTCCCCAACAGCTGTATCAACCTGGTATGAAGGCGAGAGACAAGGTGCGTATTTACACAGACTAAAGAGATTCCAAGAAGCCACGCTCATATTAATCGGAACAATGAGAATGAGCTTCCCGTCTTCGAACCGCCAACCCCACGCGCGAATTCTCCGGCGTGTATACCCGTGGAGATAATCTTGTGGTTTTCCCTCGTATCGCCAGGCGACCAGCATGAGTGGTGAAGGGCAAAATGAGAAGGGGAATTCCTGAATCTTTGATGGCGAGACGCGACGGGACGCATCCCGCGGAACATCAAAGCAGGCGCCGCCCCCGGCCGGCCCTCGGGGACGTGCGGCGGCGTATCGCACAGACCCGTCGTATTGTAAAATGAGGCTCGCGAACAACAATGGCAGGAGTGCAGCTGTGGCCCGCGCCATTGTCTCGCGAGTAATTAGGCGAGGGCCCCGGGGCGAGCGTGTGACGCACGCCGCTAGCTACTTCAATCGGCCCTTCTGGGCGGCTTGTACTGGGGGTTCTCACGGGACGGTTCTCAGTCGTTGATAACCAGGACTGCTGTGGGGCGCGTATTCACCGTGCTGATAATGCTACTGTACTACGGTGGGATACGTTAACAATTGCTTCAGTTATCCACAGAGAAACAGTGTGCTGTCTGACACGGAGTTTTTGGTAAGGGGAGAAAAGGAGGAGAGATTTCCTTGGGAACCTTTAACTAATCTGGTTAATTTTAGTCTGGTTGTTGTAGTATACCCAACTATAAAACCTTTAATTTTGAGTAAAGCTTTAAAATATTTGTGAAATTTATATTGCTGTACATGAAATGTCGCGCCGTCAAGGCTTGTCACGGAGAATGGCTTGCAATTTTTCATTTTCTTGCAGCGAAATTTGTTATTGTTAGAGAAATTTCTGTATGTACGTTTTACGGTATAGTATACTAGGTTGAGTCGCTAATATATGCTAAAAGAGCGACATTGCAATCCTGAGGACAAATAATCAGGGAAACATGTATGTAACATTGGGCCTTATGCAATCCATGAGGGTTATTGATGGCCTCAAAGGAGGAGATGCATAGGATTCGACATGATGTGTTAGAAATCAGCGTGAAAATATGAAATTTAAATTTGAAAAAAAAAAAAAAAAAAATTGCATAGGCTACCACGTTTTTAAAGCGGACTAAAAAGTGTAAAGTAATTTCTCATCTGAAAATACTAGTGAGATTTAAAACGAAAAACGTGAGGTGCATGCAGTAGATAATAGTAGTGTAAGAGAGTAGCTTCTGTTGAAAAAAAAAAAAAAAAATTACACAATAGTTCATACAACTTACAGTTCAGTAAAATTGTTTGTGACTTGGGTGAACTGTTCATGAATCAATAATATATTGAATATGTTCCACATTTCTTGTTTTAAGTCTTACAAGTGTTTTATAGGCAAACTTATTTTATATATTTATTCGTTTTTAAAAACGTGGTATATTAAGTCGGCCGCCTGGTGAAGGGTATGTTGGTGTGTGTGAGGCAAAAATTGACGAGGCGCTACGAGCGACGTTGGCCGGCACATGTATTGTGATATCGCCTCTACGGCCAAAGTCGTAAACGCGCGCGCAGTATTTCCGCCGTTACGTTTTTACCGTGAGACTTTAAGTTGGTGACCCTATCATTTTATTGAACGCGTCACTGTATAAAAGTCAAATGTACTTGTAGACCTCAATTTCAAACAAATCCGTTTCATAAATATTGAGATAAAATCGCGTGAAAAAAGTCAATTTTAGCCAAGTTTGAGGGCTTTAAAATAATGCTTCCAATGTGCATGGTGTCTTAAAAGTCACATTCACAAGTAGTCTGAAGTGTGTTTTATTTTCGAGGACAAGCATTGTGGACGCACGTTTACTGGTCTCTGAGAAAAAACTTAACTCCTAACACGCTGCACGCTGTTCGAGCGCCAGCCAGGCGGTCGCCTTAAAATTTCGTTTTTATTTTAAAAACGTTTTCTTCTTTCTAGTCTTATGTGTGTGAAATTTTGCAATCAGTTTTAAACAAACGAAATTAGTGCCATGCAGACACGCACCGTCGCGTCATCCATATCTGATCTGAGTTTAATGTTTCAAGTGTCTAGCTCATCGGGAAGTAAGTTTAAAATCAATTGCAATATTTGTACCGAACAGGCAAGTAGACAGAAAAGAAAGTGCGTTAATAAAATACGGGTAATAAAAGAGGTAACGTTAGGAATAAGTTCTAGTTCCAACCGTTTCCACAGAAATCACATGTTCAGTTGGAATTGAATGTGTAGATGTCTGGGAGGTAGACCGCCCGTAACACTGTCGTGCATGTCATATACACATTTTCAACCTTTGAGGCAGTCAAACCACCCTCTTGAATAACCCGATGTTGCATATATAGTTCCTTAGTTATTTGTCCTCAGGATTACACTCCCGCCGCGGGTAACGACTAGTCCTGTACAGAAATATACCTTCTGTTACTATGGAGTGCTGTACGAACTACTTTTGAATACACATATGGTGATTTCAAATTAACTGTCGTATTACTTAAATCTGGTATAGGTTAACGAAATTGCAAATGTATGTGTCCGGAAATGTAGGACTTTCAGTCATATTAAGTGTAAAGAGCACCGCGCGGTACCTAACGATAGGCAACCGTCATAGTGCGAACGATTTCTGGGTTGCCTATCTAGAAGGCATCAGCGCCTACCAGTACACTAAAAAGAACGTTCAGCGCAGCCGTTGATCGAAAATAACTGAGCTGCCGTTGTTCTGAAGCCGTGCAGTTTTGGAATTACCTTTACTTGCTTCGTACAGAAAATACTAGTTTATAAGCGTCGTCATTGGCCACAGTTGAAGTAATTCCCCATGGAAATTTTACAAATACACTAATAACTGTCCCAGTATTATATAAGTGAAGCCAAAAAGTGGGTTAAAAAGAATACATTTTTATTTCCTTCTTTCTTCCCAATATAGTAAGGAAATATCAAAATATTATTTCCATGTAAATAACTAAATGTAGAACTACAAAGCATATTTTAACGGAGTTATTGTAGCCAGGTTAACATATTTTCCAGCTAATTTTGCAAAAATACGTAACCTGAAAGAACGTCACAGGCCTAATAAGAAGGTATCGGCACTCCTACGTACTAGCACTAATCCGAAGCGTCATTTACAATCCGTTATAACTGGGCACGTGTGTTTTCACACTGTGCAGCAACAAATAAATTATTTATTTTCGTAGTATGATAAACTTATTACTATACTCTGTCTCTATTGCTGATCTTCCACAGAGTAACACCATGCAAGAAAGGGAACAATTAAACAATAATCGAGGTTTAACAAAAAAATTAAAACACAGTAATCAGCACTGTTAATGGTTCCGAACACGAAGATCGTCGATCAAGTTTCTTGTACATCGTAGTTTCGTGTGTGACATTGTTGAAGTTGGCAAACCTGAAACCTAAGAAAATATAATATTAAAGACGATGTCAATATTTAGTTCATTCGAAGAAAGAATATATACTATCTCATGTGATCCACGAAGAATTATTTTCCTTCAAGATTTTAATGGGAAATAATAAATTGTCTGTTTTATTATTTATGTACTTGTGTCTGTACCAGAATTTTTGTGTGAAACCTTTTAAGTGATGAAGTGTTTACTCAGAATATTTTTCCCAGGTAAAATATCTCAGTTCATGGCTCCTGAAAAACATGAATGTCAAATGGTGACACACGATGCTTGAAACTTTAGATGAAAGAGTAACAAAAGAATTGCGTGTGCGTAGATTGAGCTCTTGGGGAAAATCGCAGGAAATCGTCATGAGCAATGAGTGACCTGGGAAATATACCTTATTTGGTGATAGCTTTGCACTTGAGCTGCGGCTATGTTCGCAAGTCCTTGAGAAGTTAGTCTCAGTGACTAATAGCCAAGTATTTCTGCGAAACCAGAGAGCTATGAAATTCCAACCACACAGTATATAGAGAAAACATAGTTTTTAATTAACATAAGATTTTGGCTAAAAAAACTACAAAGTACTTAAAAATGCAAACATGAAAAGAAAATAATGTAGATTTGTAACCATTGGTAATGATTATACACACATATTCACAAATGTTGACAGTCTGGAACATTATTAGCCTACCTAACCTACTGAACCTAAACTACTCATATATGTACGAATTTACTAATTAACTGAAACCACTGTTATTTTTACCTTAACGACTACACAGGAAGATCTCACAGTGCATTTCAAATGCACAGTAAAGGGCAGAATTTCAACTAACTAAACAATCACAAGACAATAGAAAACACTACACAAGTTAAAACCAACGAAAACTTTTCTATTGTCTTGTGATTGTTGTCCACTGTTCACTGTTTTTCGTCTATTTCCATCTTGTTTCATATTGGGAATCTGGTTCTATATTTGTGTTAGTCTTTTGTGTATGTCTTTTGTATCTAGGTGTTGTGTCGATATTCGATTGATTTCCATTTATAGAATTCTTTGTTGTCTACAAAAACTTTGATAAAAAACTTTACAGAATTTTTCTGTATTGCTTTTTTTTTTCTCTTTAATTTTTGTGTGCGTTTTATATTGGTTTTTTCTTGTTCGTTTTCGTACTTTGTCATTCAACACAGCTTTGATCAGCTAAACATGAGCAATGGCGTATGTTCACAATGCAATAAAATTTAATTGTAAACTCCCATTGCAACAAACATTTAAAAATCTCGAGTTTGAATATATTCTCGGTTTGTTAGTATTCATTCTTTTAAGACCTGATGTTAAAAGGTATATAATATAATAGGTGAGCGAGCAGGAATCCACAGTCTTTTACCTGGACCTATAACCGCAAAGTACAAGAAAATAAGTATTTGAGATACATACATCTGGACCAAGTTCAAATACCTTCACATGAGTCACGCATTGCAATATCCAATGACATTTACGATACACCCAAAAAGTTTCGTTTGAGAACGTATTCATTCTCACTGTTAGTTACAAATTATTAAAATTTTCTAGGCGGTAAGAACAGACACATACTTTTGCGAAAATAGTTTTTTAACAATTAGTTTTAATGACTCACGTGCAAATCTGCAGTTCTGGATTGGATGTTTCTAACTTTCACCGTCACTGTGTTCTACTCGCAAATCGCAGACGCGTGGTGTCTCATTTTATCGTGCTATGACTGGTACAGTCAAATGAGCGTGCCTTTGCACACACATACACTCTGCCAATAAACATGAAGCAGAGCTGCGATTGTGTTCATAATCCATTGAAACATATTGTTACAAAATTCTTTTCTCCAAAAATTACTGGCTCTAGCAATAAGCACTTGCTAACTGTTACTTATACTTGACTGTGTTAGAGCTATATATATATATATATATATATATATATATATATATATATATATATATATATATATATATATATATGTGTGTGTGTGTGTGTGTGTGTGTGTGTGTATTCATTCATTTATTTTTTACGCCTTTGTCCAACACTTCAACAGTATTTGGTTATTCAGGGAAACAGGAGGCGTGTAAACTCTTTCATCGCATTTCCTATCGACGGTCTTACACAAGGCCTATTCAGCGAACATCCCAAAGTTCTGACAACTTTATATGCGTGTGAGTGGCAGCGAGAAACCCAATTAAAAAACAATTTTGCCAGTTTCGCTTCTGACGTGTACTTTTCAAAGCTTAGTCCGAACAGAGAGCATAATTAGACAAGGCACACTTCCATTTATGATAACCCCCCTCCCCCAAAAAAGTTAAACTGTATGCAAAAAAAAAAAACGAATATCTCATAATACTACATAACAGAATTTAATGAAAAAAAATTCAAAAACATTTCAAGCAAAATATATTTAAAAATTAATTTACCCGGAAATAGGTTACATCAAGTACTGACAAGGCTTAATTTGACGCCCCTCTTTATGGAGTTTTTTTTACTTCACTGTACGGTAATACACGAATATTCTGGACACGAAAATGTGCTCGGTATAGCCAACAGCATACAAGATTCTTATTATCTGATACCGCTGAGGCCTTACGCACAACTCATGTGAGTAATCACAATCTCCTATGGTTCGAGTTACAATATTGTACCAATGAGAATTTGAAAACGTCATTATATGGCAAGAAGGATTGAAGCAAGATGTCACGAAGAACTTCCACTTACTTAATTGCTTAATGCCTTTCTACTTACGAAGTTATATCGTAACATTTATTGAAGCACAGAGAAATGTTCTCCTCATTAAAGTTACTCAGTCTCATCTGAACTGTTACGAATGCCTTATGGAATCATGAGCTGGAGCTTAAGTGCTCTACAGAACAATAAAAGAAAGAACCAATTAAAACATAAAAAATATGTTTTTGCTTTAATGTTTTTCTGTTGTCTTTCTTCCTACAATGACTATATTATTCCGTCCGGAATTGGTCAAAAGAATTATACAACAATTTGTTTCAATAACTTACGTGCACATACGCAGCTTTGCTTCGTTGTTAGAGAGAATGGTTTATCGCGGGAAAACTTGACTGTTTGCGGGCTTTCAACACATGTTCAACTTACCAGAAGATTAATGGCTTTAGCTTGTACTTGGAGCTGTTCCCTATTTGACTGAACCAATAAGACTCACGAAATTGTAATATTGGTTGCCTGTTATTGGTCTGCAGACAGCTACGTTGTGTCAGACTGCACCACCCATTCGTACATTTAGGAAGAAACTTCAGTGTTTTCAAAGGTATGTTGGCACAAATTATTTTCGCGATATACCATCTTCTCTATCAATGGTTAGGGACGTGAAAATTTCGCGTTTTCTTTTATGAACAAGCTATGATTCCAACTACTATAAGTTCGTGTTACTTACACGATTGGCACTCGACTCGTATGACAGTTCCTGGAAGTCGCTGAGCCAAGAACAAAAACGTAACTAAATGAAGGCCCATATCGTAATGTCAGCGAACAGCTAATGAACAGCTATTGTTTGCTCGAGTGCACATATATTATTGGAGGCTAGCCTACAGTTCAGTGAACCCGCGAATTTTTCCGGTCTCTATCAATGGTCAGTGATGTGTAGAGGCCGGAAAACTTCGCGGATTCAATGACATACATGTTAGAATGCACTGTCCTATGCACAGTCAAGCCACAACTATTTGTACACTATAGCTGCTACTCACTGGAACAACAGACAATGAACAATAGCCGGGGTTTGAGTATGCATAGGACAATGGACTCCAGCATGCGGGTCATTGAATCCACGAAATTTTCCGGCCCCTAGTGATGGGCTCTTTTCAACTCTCAGTGTCTAGGGTTCTACCCGCAAATTACAGACGTGTGGTGTCGCAGTATCATTGTTCCTGTTGGCATAGTCAAATGAGCCACGTCTGTGTAATAATACATTCTGCCAATAACCATGAAGCATAACTGCAGATGTGCACGTAATTCTTTGAAACAAATGGTTATAGAATTCATTTTATAAAAACCCATGGGCTCTAGTTATAGGCTATTGTTGTCGACAGCAGCCAAGATTTTATTTTTTTTCTTTTCTTTTTCATTTGGTTTTACTGTTGGATTTTTCTGCAACACGGCAACATTCGCTAGCAATTGCGTACGTAAAAAAAACGTTTCAGTTTATGAGCCAGTTATTACAGCGCAGATCGCAGCCGTTATCCTGTAAACTGCTGTAAACCATTTTCTGAACTAACTTAAGTCATCGGCCCGAATACCTGTCAACGGCAACAACTAGGCGCGAAGCAAACTAAAGTGGCCGTCTAACAAGGCTGCGAAGCAGTGTGCTGAACTTTAGCTGACAGACGTTTATTCGAATATAATTATATCAGCTTGTGAGAGAGAGAGTTTTCCTTAAGAATAGCATTCAGGGAGCGTTACACGTGTCTATTCCGATTTCGTGGCCTCCGGTAATTTCGGAAGCTTATTTCTCTGCGCCGAAAATGGAGAAAATTGATGTTTTTGCAACCCATTTTTAAATACAAACTGAACTAAGGTTAATTCTACTATAGGTTAGAAAAATCAGTGTTGAAAGTTTGGCGCTGGGAAAATTTCTGCCTCTTGAACGCTGGTATCGGTAACGAGGACAAACTGACCAATTACAGAGCTTTCCTGCATTTTAGGTTACATAAAGTTGATACTTTTAAACGCGAAATTGGTTTAGTTTCACTTTAACGTTGAGTTAAATGACTTCTGTCAGTTCCAAACCTATTAAAATTTAATTTTCTACAATACCGTTTTTTTTGTCCCTTAGAAATAGCTGCGAAACAAGCGGCATAAATTTTCCCTGAGCCATGCTCTCCCGTAGTAAAATACATTTTATTTTTAACCTGTAGTAGAATTAACCTTAACAGAACAGAAGAAATTTTGGTCAGCACTTAACATCGAGGTCTTTAGCGCTGGTAGGTGACATAATGTGAGTATGGAGCAGCGCCGGAATGAAGGGGTGATAAAAACGGGAGACCCCTGAGAAAACCCACGGACTAGCGGCATAGTCTGGCATGACTTCCACGTGCGAGAATTCGGGTACCTACCTCACCGGGAATCGAACCCCGCTTTGATGGGAGACGATTGTTTAAGATATGAAAATCTTCATGCCGAATATTAAAACAAAGTGTTTGCGTTAAAAATACATCTTTATCTATTACTTTATGAAATGATATGAGAGCATTTTTTAAAAACTAAATATCTTCACAAAATATAACTTTACAGGAGAGAGGGAAAAATGTATCCTCTAAACGGTAAAAAAAAAAAAAAAAAAAAAAAAAATTGTAGTATACCCAGTCAGAGCAATAATGATGTACGAATCATGCATTGTTTTTGATATGGCACATTGAGTTTTGACAAAGCATGTAAATAAACATTTTGAAAAATAAAGGGTTTTGGATACATCAATATACCAGATGTTTCAAGGTTGACAACTATGTATCTACAGTTTACAATGCTGCTATCTGTTTCGACAGAATGACAGTAATGTATATGGGGAGTGAGACATTCAAATACAAAAATTTATTGATCTATTCAGTTTTGAAAACAACGAACTTTGCAATGTATATTATAACCGAGATGTATATTGACTTTTAATGAGAAAATGTGGATTTATTCAGTTTTTTTTTTTACCAAAATAAATTTTCCAACAGTCTTCCCAATGGTAAATATTCACTTTAGATTAAAACTCATTCCACTATCCTATTTAGTAGAAGTGGTTTATACAAATTTGGTCATCAACAAAATTTTTAATTTTTTGAGATACTGAGTTTTGAAAATTTGCTCCTTACAGTATCACCACTGGATGTCTCATATCTGCATCTATATTGGCAGGAAGAAACGTGTTGTGTTGTTCGCACTCCGCACTTCTGGGCCTCGAACACGTAAAATTGTGTTCACTAATGGGTCCTCCTTAAGTTACAGTTATTACCGTTATAGAAATTGTGTCTGAAAATCCAGAAGCGTTTAAGAAATTTTTTTTTCTGAAGTGGTAGTGTGTGATCTTTCTACGTTATTAAACATTTTTCTGTTATCTGCTTACACAACATGCCTGTTATTCATTAAAATTCTCCGATGTGCATCAGTACGTTTCTGTTTTTGAGACTTTCCTCGATCAAAAGTAAGTTTTTTTTAGACAGGCTTTACACTAGCGTAGCTGTGACTTTGTCTCTTACTCTCATCTTACAATTCTCTGTATTTAAAAAAAGTATATTATTCCGGCATTTATGCCAGTTTCAAATAAATGTATCGAACACTGGTATTGAAAGGAATTACACTGACCTTCACCAAACTACGCATTAATTAAAGTCTTTAAAAAAATTAAAAACAAAAGATATGTCGTTTTTTTTATTGTGTTTATTCTGTTATTCTCGGTTATAACGGCACGATTTTTAAAAGTTACAGTTTGTTTGCGTGGCCATTGTTTCGCTAGGATTTCACTATAGAAAATCTGTTTCATGTAACATCAAAAATAATATTTAACATGTTGTGTATTGTGTTAATTTTAATTTGTACTCGCTAAAGTCAACAATTCTAAAAAATATTAAGAATTCATGTTTATTTATATTTCTGTTTCACTCCACTTAACATACGCGTGTATACGCGTCGTTTGGTCTACATAGATGCTATTTTTACACTCGGCGGATAAAAACATATCGGGTAAATATATATATATTTTTTTGTAGGGCTAAAAATATGTTTCATCAACCCCGACTTACGAGTGCGTACAGGCGTTTTGTAAGAGGAGGAAAATTACTGTCGAATAGTTGACGGTTCAAGCGTTCCTTAGAGAGTGAATGGAGGCGTGGCGAAGGTCGTGAGTGTTGAATTAGGAAGATCGGGGACAATTACCAGGTAGCTGGTGGTGGTCCAGCAGCAGGTGTCGTAGAGAAAGTGATAAGGAACGCACTCACATATTTGCGAGTTAGGAACCTTGGCGTCTGCACACGTGCCGCGCACACTATTGCAATAGATTCGCATAACTCAGACAAGCAATGCATCAACGCGACATTCAGAAGTGAACAACCAATCATGTATTTAGATTTTTATTTTTGGATGTTTATATAATTTTCCTTCATGTGTTGTTGACTAATTCCTGATGGCATATTTCATGTGCTGTTGTTTTGGTTTATGGATGTGTTGACTACAGTCAAACTAACAAGGGGAGAGCACGACCTTGGTAATTTATTTTGGGATGAGACATCTTGTAATAATTGTATTTCTTTAAGGTTTCCACCCCTTGGAATGGTAACGCGCAACGCTCAATCTATTCGGAGAAAATACCGTTTAAAAATTTAAACTCAGTTTATATAGTAGTGAGATTTCATTCCAAGGTGTCAACAACTTAAAGAAGTACAGCTATTACACTAAGTCTCATCACAAAATTAATTCCCAAGGTCGTGCCCTCCCTTTGTAAGCTTGTTTTCTCATTTTTTTCGGTTTTTTTTTTCCAAGTCTCTTTCTAATATTTCTGGGACGACGTGATATTGCAATAACGTATGTCAACAATAGTACAGTGCGTTATTCTGTCCCGTAGCAAGAAACATTCAAAGACAAGACATTTCTTATGTCAGCACCAGTAGTTTCCTGTTAAAAAATTATTGTATTAACGTAATGCTGGCCACAAAAAACAGAATACGCGACCAAATAAAGCTAAATAGTCCGTCCTATTATACTGTTGTATCACATGTATAGGTTAACAAGGGAAATTATCTGCCCCACATTAATACTTATTTTTAATAAAATTCATGTATCTTAATTTATATATTAGTGTTACATTTATATTATCTGTAGACTTTGCGTGTTCAAGCATTTTATCCTTTCCTTTTTTATGAACTGAAGTTATTTAAATTAAACTGTTCTACTGTTAAACGCCATTATATTTCGCAAAATGGTACGAAAAATCATATTATACTGCCGTATAACTGTTCAGTTAGGCTGTCACACATAAAATATTACTGTTGTGTCGTTTTCGCCGTGTTTGCTGTGTCGTGTCGTTTTCGGAAGGTTTACATGATTCCGGAATAACTGTGAGTACTTGGAAACTCCAGATGAAATACTGTATTACGGAGAAAGACATCGCCATCTGCGAGGAGACTATTGGAAATGAAGCAAATTTTTCTCTTAACATGAAAACTAAGAATTTCTTATCGTTTAGTTGTGTAGCAAACGTAGTGCTATAGGTGAGTTGCGTGCATCAGATACGATCTGTTATCTTACATTGTGATCAAAACGTTGTACTCGTTCTGCGAACATTTCTTGCAATAATATAATGTGTTGTAGCATTTTTGACGATTACGTTAAATTTGCGGAGTATTCATCCGTCAGTATAGAGTGGCAATTTACTTCCAACATTCACGAACAAAAAAATACTCCTGCGACTTTTTCGCGTGGTGACAAATACTTGGCTACGGATATGAGTTAAAATACAAGTAGACTAATTTTATAACCAAGTTTAGAACGATTAGCATGGTCTGCACAGTGTAGAATACCATATGCGGTTACATGGGCGCCTAATTTTGCTATAGATTAATTACTCCGTATTTAAATGCCGCTAGGATGTTGCAAAATAGTATGTCAATATTTTGGAGGAGCAGTCTTCACACAAAAGGAAAAATATAATGTGAATTAGTCCGAAAATGCACATATCTCTTCAATGGAATATCATCTCAGGAATTATTTGCAACTACATACTAGATGAGTCGTATTTAATTGGATGGTAGACTTTGTCCTATTTAGCATTCAATTAGACTTGTAGAACTGTAACGGTTCATTTTCAGGTCTGTTTTCACATTACATTTTTTGTTCCCCTAGATGTATGTAAAGTTTATCCAAAATGTTGACATGTAAATTTTGCAACAACTGTATGTATAACATAATGATTTCAGTATTTTTTACCCATCAACGAGTTTACTGGACCCTCTAAATAATACAGCGTAACTTAGAGTTTGTAAACAAGATTATAATCTGATCATAAAATTATGTGGGACGTTTTACAATTTGTCAACAAATACTCAACAATGATACACAGTGCACGAACAAATTTTTAAAAAGAAACTTCATTTATACGAATGTGTTTATAACGTTCTTAGTACCGGAAGGCCTGGATGGTTTCTAAATAGAAAACAGGCACACGAACATGCCAGAATTCGTTGTTGGTAATCGATAGGGCCACGATTTTTTCGCGAAAAGATTTTTGCTCCACTTTGTTTCAGTGACTCACGTGCACATTGGCAGTTCTGTTTCAAGGTTATTGGCAGCGTGTCTTTGTTCAGACACGTTTCTCATTTGACTGCACCAATCAGAATAAGATTATTGTGACTCTGTACGTCTATTATTTGCCAAGGCCAGTGAGAGTAAAATCATCCAATCACAGACGATATAGCAGAGCTGCAGGTGTGCACATGACGCAACGAAACCAAATGTTGCAAAAATCTTTTCGCCATAAAATCGTGGCTCTAGTAATCGAACATGTACGGAGGAGAATAGTGCCCTCCAAAATATTGGAACGTCTGTGAAGAAACACGATATGGAGGCTTTACTCATCAAATTGTTGGATGTACAGACAATTTAGCTAAATACCGGTTAAGTCCCTTGTTCTCAGATACCTACTGGTCCCTTTCTTCTTTCCAAGAGGCTTTCTGCAGACGCAGGCGTACTTCACTTATATATATATATATATATATATATATATATATATATATATATATATATATATATATATACCAGACATGTGCCCTAGCCCACTGAGCTACGAGTACATTGACGACAGGACAATGTTAAATAGTGTTTACATAAAAATACACTGAAAAAACGGTTTTGTGGTGACTGTAAAACACTTTGTCAATATGGACCTCACCAAATATTTTTGCACTGGTTACAAAATTTTTTGGTTATCACTGCAAAACATTATTGGGGAAAGCAAAAAATTTTAGTAGTCACTACAAAAAAGATTTGGTGAGGTCCATATGGTCAAAGTGTTTTGCAGTCACCACAAAACCGTTTTTTCAGTGTAACTTTTGCACCAGATAAATGTTCACATTTAATTTATTTAAATTATTAGCATACTTATGTCTTATTGATTATATATATTAAATATATATATTTACAGCAAAGTATGACTTTATTCTTCCCATAGCGTTTACTCGTGTCCGACTACTCTTTTAAAGGCCGATCGTATTGAAATAGCTCACGAAAATGGAGTTTCATTGTGAAATATAGCATTTTGTCAGTTGACTATTGTTATTTGTACATCATCGTAACCTTAAAATTGTGACTTTGTCAAGCCGTTACTCAAAAACTATTACATGGTAAAAAAATGTCATGCTGGTAAAGTCTTTAACATTCAACATATCATTTGTGTATTTCAAAAGTACAAGGATGTACAAAGGTATAGGACAAGTCAAATTACACGTGTATACGGTCAATAAGTACAGTGAAACATGACGTTTGAACCACTGCTGCATAGATGCGTCACATTTACATAGTACATTTGCAAGCTTTAAGGGCGAGTGTTAGACAATTTTATAGGGTTTTCAGCTTTTGAAACATTATACTTTTTAAAATTATATTGTCAAAATCTTCTCTTCGACAAAGCATACGATATATTCTTGACAAACTGCCTTACATAAATAATAATGGAATCTTTCATTAATTTGTCATGCAGAGTCGCTGCAAGAAAATTAAAGGTTAACTATCAAGAACTCTCATGCAATGGTTCTGCATGGCAAATTAATGAAGATTCCATTATTATGTATGTCAAGCAGTTTATTAAGAATATATCCTATGCTTTGTCGAAGAGAAAATTTTGATACTACAATTTGAATAAATGTTTTGGCTCAAAAACTGAAATTACAATAAAATTGTCTAACACTCCCCCTTAAACGTCTCCTACAAAACAAGCATTATTTTGTAAAAAATATAAAATAATGCTAATTTTATTTGACGGTAGGTACCGTTAATCATACAAAATTAGTACTGTACAGGTAACGAGCAAGTACTATAATCACACTAATCACAGCTGCATTATAGAGAATACTGAAGTCATCTGTAGTTTCAATCATACTGGTTTGTAATAGCAACTCCCTGAAAGTAAAATTTTGTAGGAAGTCCTTCCTACCAAATTATGTTGTAGTTCATACAAAATAATTTTGTGGTAGCCACAAAATTTTAGAAGTGGCAAAAAATATTTTTGTGATGACCACAAAATACGTTTTGCCGAATGTATTCCCATAAAATATTTTGCAGCTGCCACAAATAATTTTTGTCCGTGACTCTTCGTTATAAAATGTAGCGATATGTGACAACACCGACATTACAATTTTTTTTGGTATACGCAATTTAGATATTTAAACATTCGGGTGTTATATGCGAAACATGCCATAACTGTTCTTATTTTGACATTCTTGATGGACTATGTGTATATATATACGCACATAAATATGGTTTCTGCAAGTATGCAATCATCACAGTGTAGATTCACACTTGTATTTGCAAATAGCAGTTGTATTAGAGATTATCGCGAACTAGACTAGTTGTTTTACGAAAAGCTAATTGCAAAAAATGATATAGAACCACGCACAAAGTTTCAGTGAAAGAAAATTGCAATAGTTCAATGCACAAAGCAACAAAACCGTTTGAAACACGCCTTCCTATCAGAGCAGTAAATCTCTGCATCTCGATTATCGCCTTGGGGATTTTTGTGATGACTAAATTTCATAGTTCTTTAATGTCAATTTTTGCATTATATAACTGAGAAGAAAAACCAAAGCAGCTATTATTTGACAGAGAAAAACCGGGACATTTGAACCTGCTCGTATCAATGTCTCATTTATGAAGTCACTCTTTGAACACTTCAGTTGACTATAGTATATTAGAGGAAGACTGCTTGATTTTACAAATGAGCGCAAAAATGTTCAAAAATATTTATTTGATATAAATGATTGAAACTGATATTACTAAACCGTTTGGTTTATATGTTGACAGGAAAATAAAAATTTCAATTATTCAAATAACTTTGCTAAAATAACAAAACTACTAGGTATTTATAGATAGTAACAAAAAGTGCATTCGTGCTGAACTATTCAAAGAGGTATTTTGCTACATTCGTCAGATATTGCAGTGCTTTATTAAGGATTAGAAATCACGAAAACATTTACGGATATAATATGCAGATGACGTCATGTACAAAGCCCTGAACGCTAAAGAAACAGATAAATTACATTATGGTTCTTGTTTTATTCGGAAACATACAGACATGTTTGTCACTATGTAATATTACAATCCGCGATAAGCGTAGTTCTTAAGCTGTGTCGCCTCAGTCCAAGATGACCAGCGAAGACGCAAAACCTGACTTGAAATCTGGAGCACGTATCCAACTGTATGTTATTCGCGTGGGTACAAAACGTTTCGTGAGTGTGAAGTAATTTTGAGCCATTAATGTAACTTAAATTTAATTTTGTTACGCCAAAAAAATCTTGTGAAAACGTTCAGATGGTAAGCGTTATTTATTAATTAAATTTGGCACTTAGCAACGTCTTTTATGGACTTTTAATTTGCTACCATTATATAATGTTATTTCTGCGTTGTGTATTTGACCTCGGGCAAAGAGGTAAGCAGACATTTAACGATTGAAAAATAAACTAAGATTTATTTCTTGCGAAACATACTTACAACTTCAGATACCATAGAGTGGCTGTAGAAACACTGAATATCTCCTACTCGTCGTGTCAAGATTCGACATAAAGATATACATGAACATTCAGATGGACCCTCAGTTAAGTTACTCGTGCTAGTGAAAAGAAAGTTATACCGGTTTTTCCTCATAGCGAGATCAGTGTTTTTCGCAACTCTTCAAACATACTAAGGCAAGGGTTTAGAGCAATAACATCTTCTGATATTACTTGGCATGATTATAACCGTTACGCTTAATATGTGAACATGAGGAGATAATAAATGAGTTTTGTTCTTTCTGAGCTGTAATTTCAAAGCAACAGGAACTAGCAGAGCAATGGGCCTACTGCAGTGGTGTGTGTGAGTTTGCCCTTATAAGCAGCATACGTCCTTAAATACATCGTCAAGCACTAAGCAACGAAATATCACCTTCTGTCTGTTTCCAAAAATAAAACTTAGAATTTTTTTTTGGATTTCGAATATTGTAAGCTACGCTGAAGTGTAGCCGAAAGAGGAGGGAGTACTCATTTTATCCACTCAACGTCCAAACAATAAAAAATATTTTTACCTCTACGTTGCTGTTGTTTGTTGTAATCATTAAATTGAGTATTGGGTTTAATGCTTAATTATTTTGCTGACGTTTAACATTCCCAGGTACATTACAGTAAATTTACGCTTTTTTATTCAAAATTGTTTAAGCAACACGCTTTCTCCCTCAAAAATTTGATTCGCTGTACGCCTATGTAGCTATGACAAAACAAGCTCGTTCCAAACGGATTGCTATTGTTTGGATTCGCATGAACTTAATTGATTTAATTTATCGCGTACGTGTCCCTCTCTTCTTTGAATCTACTGACAAACTTAAGGGAAGATAAACTGTCTTAACAGAAATGTATAGCAAAATTTTGACAGTGTGTTTTCAAGTAATAGCGAAGCAAATTATTTTAAACTATACAATTTTTGACTGCTGACGAAAACAGTGAGTAGTTGACAGTATGTAATTTTCACATGACTATCTGATTTCATGTGAATTTTACATTCCTATGCTGTATAAAACAGTTTCCAGTACAACTATAATTGATTTATATTAAAAACTAGCTGGCCCTGCGAACTCTGTTCCGCCTTAGAGGCAATAAGCAAGCAGATTTTGGATTAAGTATTTTAATGATTCTTTATTTTTCATGTATTTTGGTGCATAGGTTGCACTCTTCATTTGTTTAATTATCAGGCGCAAGAACAAACAAAGCAGATGGTCTTCCTACCCGTGAACATGCTTTGTCGGGAAAGATTCGATCGTCTTGGTCGCGGCATTGTCAATGATGATTCAAAGAGAATACAAATGACTGATTATTACTGATTATTGATTTCTGTCAAAATTTATAGTTATCAAATTTTCAAACATACTTATCCATAGACAAAATTATGTTTAGCTGTCATTTGCGTTTTGTTATTCCATATCATATGCGTTTTTGTTGTACCACATTTTATAGTCACTTCTATACTCTTTGATGTCACACGGGAACGCGGTCGAACGGGATAAAAAGTATCCTATGTCCTTTTCCTGGTTCTAAGCTGACCCCCCCCCCCCACACCAATTTTCATTCAAATCAGTTCAGCCGTTCTTGAGTTATAAGTAGTGTAACTAACACGACTTTCTTTTATATATATATATATATATATATATATATATATATATATATATATATATATATATATATATATATATATATAGATGTAAATACAGAGTATCCCGTAAAAAGGTTCCAATAATTACAGGGGGTGTAGTATGCATCAAACGAAGACATCGGCCCTATACACATAGTTCGTAAACATAATTTATACCGAGTTATGGTGTACTACACCTATTGTCCATGAACACTATGTCCATGAAATTCTCGTCACAACAGGTACTCCATGTGACCGCCATCCATAGCATAATGCAGCCCTTCACCCTACGTCACATGGACTCACACATTCTTTGGAACACCCCCGGTTAATGCCGGATTGCGTCGCAGGCATCAATCGTTCCCTTAGTTTATCCACGTCATGTATGGGGGCTGCATAACTCGGCAGATACTACGTTTACAGCATATGTGTACAAGACCGATATGTCTTCTTTCGATGCTTACTACACCCTCTGTAATTACTGGAACCATTTTACGGAACATTTCAATATCATACCTCATGCCTAGAGAAGGTGATTTATCGCGTAAAAAGTTGACTTGTTTGCTAGGCTTCAATGTAATGTATTCATTTCTAACGCTTTTATTTCGTTACTGGCGAGTCCCTATTTGACTGAACCAATGGTAATTATTGTACGCTACGACTTGACGTCTGTGATTCGTCTGTAAACAGCTGGACTGTGCCACATAACCACCGGCCAATAATACATGACGCAGGACGCTACATTGATCTGCTGGCAGAACACATTCTCGCGATAAATCACCTTCTCTACTCATGCCGCTAGGATATTTTTTTTTGCACACGTACTTTTGCTATATGCACAGAGCTGTCTGGTGCTAGTCTCTAGAGCATGTGGTGTTAGGTACCTGTCGATGGCGTCGACGGTGTACCCGGAGCCGAGGAAGCCGCAGTAGCAGCCGTAGCCCTTGAAGGAGAGCGGGTCGCAGCCCGTGGCGCAGCGCACCATGTTGTACAGGTCGACGACGCCTCGTCTGGCGCGTGGATGCTGCTGGAGCGCCGTGACGCGGCGAGACGGTCCCCAGGGGTCGTGGCTGTAGCTCTCGTACATTGTTGCCACCTCCTCCCGTTCCTCCGCTCCACCCGTCCGGTTGCTGCCCGCTGCAACACATTCCTTACTGCTACACGTCCTCCTATACATGTCTAGTTTACGTGTTTATATAACGGTAAGTGGGGTTTACGTCTCGTCGACAGCGAGGTCATTAGAGATGGTGATGCACAACTAGGTGCTATAATGGGAGCTGAGAGGGGAGTCCGGAATGACCTTTATTAAGGAACAATCCCAGCATTCGCCTGGACCTCTTTCAATGTAAAACCAAAAATCAGGCAGGTCGGAGCCGAGGATCTAACCCGGGTTCTCCCGAATACGAGTCCATCATGTTACTTTTCTTTTTTTTTAATAAGAATGTTTGGTGCAATGGCGAGGCGGTATCTTCCGCATCATCACTGCACCGAACACTCCCCTTTTTAATGCGACTTCTTTAACAACCGCGAGTAAATGTCGTGAGACAATTGTAGAGAGAGAGAGAGAGAGAGAGAGAGAGAGAGAGAGAGAGAGAGAGAGAGAGTTTTTGAGACCATTTGGACGAACACAAATTTACACCCTGCCGGACCTGGGAATCGAACCCAGAACCCCTCGCACCACAGCTGGCTGCTCCGTTGCGCCATCTCACTTGGTGTGTTTATATAAAGACAATAATGATATAGAGCAATATAAGACGTACTCATTCCGGTAACAAATTTTAATATCTTAAGACTAGGTTTCAGTTTCCTATGAATAAAATAAGAAATGTTTTTTTTTATATAAAATACAGGGCACAAAATATTTCGGTACAGTAAATTTTGGCATTGTGTAACAGAAAATATTAACAGGTTATTAACAGCCTTCCAAACTGTCGTTGATATTTATTCATAACAGAGGAACTAGCACATTTATGGTGTTGAAGAACCACCGAGTTTTATTTTTATTGACGTAACAACATCAGCACAATGAGACAATAGCTATACGAGATATGCACAGTTTATTAATTTTCTTTGTATATGATAGTGCCTATGGGATGCTAAAAAAAAACCTTTTCTATGTACGATAAGCGTGCCACAAAGACTTCGTATGACGGGCGAAAATGAGAATCATGCAGGTCATGGCTATAACTTAAGTTGTGTCTAGGTATGGTAACATGTAGAAATTGCTATATCAAGAATCGAAAGCCAGGAATGGTCCAGCTCACTTTTGTGGTTGCTTCACGTCGATCACTCATGTGACACTCAGTAAACAGTGCTGCAATTTGCGTGCGTAGGGGCTGATGACCAAGCCAGTGCTTATAGATGGTTCTAGTACGACAAAGACCGAGTAAGGTAGTTCAAAGGTAACACGTTGGACTTGTATTCGGGAGGAATCGGGTTCGATCCCTGGCTCCGACCGTACTGATCTTGGTTTCCATGTTTCCCCGAAATCACTCCAGGCGAATTCTGGGATCGTCCGACTCCCGTTATTGTATCAAGCGGTGTATAATGACCTCTCCGTCAACGAGACGTAAATCCCATTTACCTACCTAATAAGACAGGCACATGAACAGTAGAGTGAGAAGGTGAGGTCAGTGTGGCATGACACATGTGAAAAGAGATGATATCGTGCTCCCGAATATTTTACATTTTAACTCTACAGCTAAGAGAGAAAAAAAAAAAAAAAAGAAGCCACGAGGCAGAAGCTACTGGAAGGCAACTACGCCTTACCACGGACTATCTAAGTCTCCCCTGAATGTGAATAGGGGTCATTCGAGGATTCGTCTTTTGTCATACTCGATCGTTCAGGCATTCAGTAATGAGCTCATTGTAGTTGCGATTGATATTGGAAAGAGGAACAGTGCTACACGTAACGATTATGCTTAATACATCTTCGCCAAGTATCTTTATTCTGTCTTTGACTTCTTCGTCTTAAACTTCTCGACACTACTCACACTAAAGATTTCTTTAGTATGCAGAACACAAAACCCGCTCGGCACAACAGTAGAGTCATATCGATGGTATGTATAGGCTGTTCACGACAAACTGAGCACTGCCGTGAAGATCGCTTTGTACGTAATAATAGTTTTAAAATAACTATAATTCACTGTCGTCTCAGACGTAAATTTTTTTGTACAGTACAATCTGCGTATTCTGATTACTACTTAGGATGCTAAGTCAATATTAAAAAAAAAGTGAGAGTTAAATTAAACTGAAAGGAAAAAAATAAGTAACCGCAGCTTCGAAATTGCTGACTTAATCGCGAACCGCCTATACAGAATGTTCACGGCAAAGTGAGTATTTTTGATGACTGTTTTCTTAAGCATAATTAGTATCGTTTGTTGTGACCCAGACGTACAATGTGAGGGGAAAATATCTATACCCTGTGTTTGTCACAATGCTATGTTTATATTAAGACCACGGAATTTTATTTACGCTCCTTTGGGAGAATTATATTTAAGTTGTAAAACGCAGCATGTATCGTGAAACGTCACGTGGATGTGTTGAAAGTTGTTTTAAACTATATAGCCTAATTTATCAAAACAAGAAAAAATATATATTGTTCTGAATAATTTTTTAAAGTCTATAAATAACAAAAATTATGTAAAGTGTATAATAAACAATTATGTTACACAATGAAAACGGTTTTCAACACATATACGTGACGGTTTTACGATATATTCTTCTTGTTTGTATTTAAATAAAATATAATACTTGCCAACCTGTATAAGTAGGAGCATGTGCTCTTAACTTGAAGTGGACTGAGTTACTGAAACATAACTGCTCACATTACCGTTAATAACATGTAGTTGTAGGGCTTATAGTGTATTTTGCCGCGATGCCATTATAGAGACAAAACTTGCGACTTTTAAGGAACAGACAGGGAATGAGAACTGACATGTATTAAAATCACCATTTCACCATTCACCTGAAGCGATTTCGGAAAACTTCTTGAAACCTTTATCAGGGTGGCCGAGCCAAGAAATGTTATTCATCTATTTTTTGTCCCGTAGATCAATTTCAGTCAAAGGTTTGTTACTACATAATAACAGAGCACATCACATATGAAATTATATAAAACATCGAATCATGAGGTTAACAAATACATGACAAATTAATGATACAATACACAACGTAAAAATTAAAACCCTATTTATTTGAATTTTAATTATTTCGATTTACATTATGTGAAAATGTATTTAATTTTAAATTATTACTTTTAAATTGAATGTAACCTAGGTCCTTCCAAATTAGAGTCCCGTGTTTTACCACTGTATCACATATCTCGGGAATGTCGTTCAACGTTAATGATCACCGATTCTAGAGAGTAAAACCTGGCTCTTTGCTGACGTATCACTTTTTCAAACCGTGTTAAGTTCTCTTCCCATAAGTGGATGGTAAAAGTTTAAAGGGGCCGAATTACTAACATATTAATTTGTTCAATTAAACTGTAACATCGTTACAAATACAAATATGTTATTTAAGACCGATTTTACACTAACCTTCATAAAATTAAATAAAGCTAAGTTCAGCTCCCATTCGTTACGAACAAACAATTCCAGTTAAGTACTTAACATAGCCAATTCTTTATGATCCCCGTCAATGATTCAGTTTGTCTGTAAGTCTGCCACGTTCGTTTTTTTTTTTTTTACATGCAGGGGTTTATTAATATATAGTATTTAAATACCCGTTGGAAAAGGGAGGGGGGAATCGGTTTACACAGTTATTAACAAAACCTTGTTTTATTTGTTGTAGGTTGTGTAGTAATTGAAATTTTATAATATAATAAACTAAAAAAATGCGTATTTGTGTATGCATAATTCTTCTATCACTACTGAAATAACCACTTGATAAAAATTACACAAGTGGCAATTTATGTTTGTGACTAGAAATTATAAAATTAACCGTACGGTGCTAGTAATGAAAATAACTAGTTTGACTCATTTTTTAGAATAATCGTCAAACGTTCTCACATTGCCAAGATACAGGCACTAGTAAGCAATTATTAACTGAAGGAATTATAACTAAATGTCTAGTCTTAGCATTAATGTGCACAGAAATCGCTTTACAAAGTGCACTGCAGGTAATATCTCAAGATGACGTGGCTAGTGGAGGAAGTCGTGACAGTGTTTACCACAACTGGCGGCGGGTCTTGTGGTAGTCGCTGCACTGCTGCAACTGTGCAGAACGTGAATGTCTACTACTATAGAGTTGCGAAACGTCTCGGACCAGCATTCACAACACTCGAGTAATTGTTGGATGCAGTCGTGTGCAAAATGCACGCTGTTTTCACAACTGAAGCTGAGTGGCTATCTTCGCTGGATTGTTCCTGACGGTTACGTCACACCTAACGGGGAAATTTACGAAAAATTTAGATGTTTTAATATCGTTTATATTTGCACGAGATATTGTTTATTTAGTAGACATGCATTGTGACAATTTTTAGAGTATGAAAATATTCTATATTTTATAGTGGTATGTCAGAACCCAAATTTGCTTAAATTGGTTTTATACAAGAAATGAAAACCGACGGTCATACAGAAATAAAATAATTCACACTGAAAAACAGTGTTACTAGCTACGTCAAGACATATATAAAAAAACCGCACTGAAAATTTTTTACTTTGAAAAATTGCAGAAAATGGTAATTTCTATTTCAGCAATTTTATAAAAATTAAAAAAATATTCACCGCAGATTTTATAGATGTATTGACGTATCCCGCGACCGTGTTCTTCAGTACGAATTATTTCATACCTTTTAGTCGGTCGGTTTTCCTTTCTAGTAAAAATTCGTTTGATATAAATTTGGGCTTTGACATGCCATTATACAAAAACTATGTATGCTAGAATATTTCCATTACTGTGGAATATAGTCACGATGTATATTTATAAAACAAATCATATATTCTACAAATATAAACATTGTTAAAATAATTAAAATTTTGTGTGAACCCTACCTTAACGAGATCCGGCTGACTGTTTTATCAGCCTGTGAGAAATTAGGGAGGGAGGGGGAGAAGTATGCAACGGAGGAGTGTTAGTGCTTGCTTAACGTCTCTTTAGAAGCGGAGCCGCTTACATCATGCTCCATGACTCCGTGACAGCCGTGCACTTATGAAGTCTGCCTGCCTGTAGTGCAGATACCTTGCACTTTCAAGGCCTCGGGAAAACAGGGCACGAAGAACGAATCTTGCACATTCACCACTTAACTCACTATCTTCACTCGCAAAGCAAGCAACCAGTGTGTTATTTTGGTGCTGTCTATAAAACAGGTGGTAAGCACATGAATTTATCCCTACCGCCAATTATACTAGCAGGAACATCCTGTGAAATGTGCCTGTTAGAGAGCATTTTACGCTACACAACTTACAAGACTGAATGATAAATGGCAAATATAAAGTTTTGTATTGTGTAGTCGATATTGATGATGTGTGTCTTTATACGTGCATTTCTCACGTCACAAATTCCGCACGGATCGATTAAGAAGTTTCGCAGACAGCAAGAAAGGTTTGTTTACTCATGTAGTGTCAGCTTCTTACATAGCCTACGCGGCCTGCAGCAGACTACATCTTAAAATTGAAAACTTATATGATATTTGTAAGCGTACTGTTCGGATACAACCTGTCCCATAGTTTACGTAACAAGTCTTAATATTTTATATTGGTGCAATAAGTTAATATCTTCTGAACTGATTGACCTACAACGATGCACTAACATTTTTATTGATGGGGTAATGAACCATCAGAATACACAATTTGTTTGGATCGGTTCCATACTTTCAGAAATATGACTTAATATCTGTACTAACTCAAGTAGTGTAACTTTCCAAATTGCGGGCCTTCGGCAACAAACCTATCATAAACAAAGTTACGATAGTCTGCGGACAAAATAAAATGAAATAACTCACAAAATATAAAGAATTATTAATGTAATCATAATGTACTAGTATCTTCCATAACGTCAGAATTTAAAATACACGTTTTGGAAGCCAGTGTTTAGATTACGATCAGTCAAAAACGATATTTTGTTACGAATTGGGTAATGAGTTCCCGAGAAACAATATACGTATCAAAAATTTTAAATGGGCTCTATTTAATAAAAAAAAATAAGTCCAGAATATGATCAAAAATGTAAGTATAATATCAGTTTTGTAAGTACTGCATGTGTACCTAGTTTGAAAGTAGTCCTTCTGTTCATAGGCTCACAAGTTTTAGGGGACCACACACAACCTCACACACTCACCTACACACACACACCAACACACACACAGAGGAAAGTAACCTCTTTAGTACATAGTATTTTCTTGGGGTACCACGATTGGCGTGATTGGCAAAGCACTCGCCTCCCACCAAGGCAATCCGGGCTCGATGGGGTCGGTTCCCGGATTATCGCATGTTGTAACCGTGCCGAACGAAACAGCTGGTCGGCGAATTTTCTCGGGGATCTCTCATTTTTCCCCGCCCTTTCATTCCGGCGTTTCTACGTTATAGAACCTCATTCCATGTCATCCCCCGGGGCAAGTAGATGTCTACGTGCACCCTGTCGTAGATCTTTAATTCGGAGTGTGATACTCCGGCCCGCGGGTAACCTCCTCATGTTATATTTATTTATTCCTTCGGGTATCAAAAATACACACTGTGATATGACATTTTCAGATTACGAAAATTGGCTAACGAGATCTAAGTTGCTGAAGAACGCAGATACTCATTTAGATAGGTACAGAAAGAGAAAGAAAGCGTGGAATTAAGAGGCATAAGTAATTGTTATATTCCACAAAATGCAGTGGAGTAAAAATATCCCTAACATAACAAAAAGAAACTACACTTTTCAAATACTAGCTATACTTTTCAGTTTATTTTTTAAAAAGTCTCGTCAGATATACACATTTATCTAGAAAATGCGCTGGGTGCTTGTGGCTATAAAAGTGTTCCGAATCATTTTATACCTACTCTTTGTTTCATAAACTTGGTGATTTTGGGTTAAAGCTCCACCCTTTCACAGTATGAACCTTCTCGTCAAGTTAATTTAACCATCCTCAAGAGCTTGTTAAAATTAAAAATGAGTAATATACTAATAAACGATCAAACATTTATTGGAATTTGCAATAATTTACAGTGTAGTGGCCCACATATATAAACGTACACATATGTACATATATACATACACATATATACATTTATATACACACATATTATATACTTATATATTTAATTATAAACACACGCATATGTACAGATATACATAAACATATATACATTTATATACACACATATTATATAAACTACTATATGTCTGCCTGTCTCTCTGACCTGTTAGTAACGTATGCATTTCCCTACCATTCAACCGATTGCGATGAAATTTTGGCGAGTTGTGCGTGCGCCAGTGAAAGTTTCTGACAAAAATCTGTATTTAAGGGAAATAGGAAGGCACGAAGCAGAGGTGAAATGGGTACCTAAAATATTTAGTGAAAATATTTAGCCTTTAACGTCATATTGCACCATTTAGAACATTAAATTATATTTTGTTACAGAAAATATTGTTAAATTAAAAATATTATGTTCATAATTTATCACTTTTAATATTATTAGTAGGCTATTAATATCATTACTTTATGAAATTTGAAGTGCCGTAGGAATTTTATCAAAAAATTTTACTACTTTTTCCATTATTTTAATATTGAAATGTAAATACATTACGAATTACTTCAGATATTTTGAATACTATACCTTGGCACGAGCTAGCGAAGTTGAGTCAGTACACAATAAAAATTAATTTTCCTAGGAAAACGTGTTTGCCCTACGATCATATCGTACAAGTATTGTGAAAAATCAGTTTTTCTATTTATCTGTATAGGGTGTGGGACATAATACATCCCTAAAACGTTTAAAGTTACTCGCACAAGAGTCTTGAAAGTCCGGTTAGAAAATAAAAAAGAGCACTACTAGAATTTTATATATTTCAAAGAAAATATTCTGGCAGAAATAATATACGTCCCTTGAACATGGCCGTTTGCGGTGGAAGGAAACATATAAGAATTTGACATTTTTAAATAGCTTACCAAAAGTTCATCAGTCGTACAAAATATTTTCTCACACACTCAGAAGGAACTACTTTATATGATTACCCTTGCATACTTTTTGCATAAAAGCTCGCAAAAACCTGTCGATTTTAATTGAAGTGTTCTGATGTAATTTACTTGCCATGCCCTCTTAAAGAACGTCTACTGTAACTGCAATGAAATTTGTTATATATTAAATGTATGAATTAATAGTTTTTTCGTTTGGTTGGTTTTAAATTAAAGTAGTTTTAGAGGTCTATGGTCCGTCCCTAATTCTTCACTAATTCAACAAGATATAAAAGCACATAACGCTGGCTTCCCATATTTTTGTTTGCAATGCACTCAAGTTACACGTACATGCACTGTTAAAACTTCTGTGCTCTACTGTGAAAATTAAGCTTCCGCTTATTTCTGTGGAAAAAAAAAATATTACAAATAAACGACGAAGAGAATTCAAAAACTTCATTACGCGTTTATTTTCTTCGGTTAGTACTGTTTCTCAGTAAATTATGCGTGCAGTATATAATATGTAACACTAATATTTTAAAATCGGTACAAAAGTTATCAAGAAATCTTAAAGCCTTAATAAATTGTATAAAATAGAAATAGGGTGCGTTCATAACGGTATATGGAAGCAGGAACAACGTGGAAATTACAGTATACTCATTTAATTACAAGGCAAAATACAAAACCAACACAGAACGCGGAAAACACTTGAAAATCACTGAACAAAATACTACCTATAACAAGAAATTAAATTATTAAATTTAACACAACACTTATTCGGTAGCGCATACGACTCCACACGGCGAGCATTCGGTACGCGTGCTCGTGTCACAGCCTTGTTGCAATGAGTTGACACGTAGCAACTTCGGCAACTGTCCATCAGATTATGACAACAAACCGTCAAAGCTCTTTTATTGTCACTAGACTAAACAGTTAAAATTTGTATATCTTTCCAAAATGTTTTTTTTTTTTTTTTAATATTTAGTATAGTTTCAGAACTTATTTCTTCAAAACGGCGTGTTCGTGCCAATAACATTTTGTATTTCTACCAGCAAATTTTATTCCGCCACATATATCTGATACAGAACTATATTTTTCCACAGTATTTACACAGTGAATGATAAACTGTAAATAAATGAGCTAAATCCTGTTTCGTATAACTTCAGTTAATTTATAAATTCCTGAGGATACTTACTTTTATGTGTGGTACATGTTAGATGAAATTTTCGTTGACAATTCTGGTTCTAAAACGAGCCTGATTTGTCTATCCCACTATATGTAATACATATTTTGCATTGAAGTGTTCCTGTCATTGTATAATGTTAACAGTAAGTGTATAAGAACTGTAAAAAAATTGCTGAGTTCATACGAAACAGTCTATGATATTCCTTTATGAATAGGATTTTTTTATTAATATTGCAGACGATTTATCTTTAGAAAACACACTTACTCCATAACCTACTTACAAAATATTAGTTTCTGCTTTCTACTGAAACATGGATAGTAAGCAAAATAAATACACAAATGCCTTAAAGACGACGAATGGAACAACGAGACAATTCAAGCTGTAAGGCAGAGTACTTGAATCAGATAAGGCACCCAGTACTTGAAGGCAACAAATGATTTATTTATTTATTTCAAATCTGGAAGCTGTAGAATCACACTAAGGTTTCAAATACTTTTTTTTGATAAAGAGCCGTGATAATCCGAAATTTGTTCTAATCAGAAGGAGGCAAGCTATAAAACAGAAGTCAGAATGGAATATTCTTTTAAAAAAGTAAATGCATTTTTCATATGTGCAGTGATGTCCTACCAAAAACAAAGTCATTGTCAAATCTGGATAAGAACAATACGTGTGGATACTGTGAGAAAAATATTTTGGTAGTAATTAGTAGTCAGTTGCGACTTTAGTTAACTATCGTTGCACAATGCAAGAACCAGATATTCCAGACGATTGTCAAGTTGAAGAGGCTGGAGACGGTATGATATGGGAAGAGAGAGAATATATTCGAGTCTAAGTGCCGCATGCTTTGTGGAGTAGAGTAAGATATTTGAAAATTTTAAGTGGCAGGAAATTGTGCATTTTAAAAAATTTTGCAAATATCATACTGCTTGTTTACTCCGCTTTAAATGTACACCTGCAGTATTTTACCTTCCACTTTTTTGTTTACTTTTGGTAACTGTAAGATTACTTAAAAAAGGAAATTTATGTATCCAATGCGACATGTTATTATTATAAGTTTATGCTTTACGTTAAAAGAAGGTAATTATTTTTATGGTCAATGTAAATATTTTAAATTTTACAGCAGTCTTTAGCGTCGAAGAAAACTGTTTAATCTACGAAAATACAGTGTTCCGAATCCGAAATATTGTACAATACGCAATGTGTAAATATCTAACTACCCTGCGACCCAAACAGACAAAGTCTTTAAATGCGATATTGTAAATATCTTCAATAAAGTAAAATCGATTATTGGTATTCGAAAAGGGTTTTATGATTTAGAGAGAAGATTTGTTTTAAATATTAATGTCAGCATTTATACCACTGTGTTATTTTTCATAGCTAAATGGATGTTACTGAGAATCAGAAGAACCTAAAACTGAGGTGAACTAGTAAAACTGGAATATACAGTTATAATAAAATTTGTTAATGTGAGTGCCGATGTTAATGCTAGCAGAAGGAACTGTGATATTAATTTGACAAATAATTACAGACCTAAGAATAGATTTAAATCCATAAGAACTGTTGCAAAAATTTCACACGAAAATCAGTGTTTCAGTGACAAAAGAGAGTGACACTCATAGTATTTTTATGCGAAACTGCTGAACACGTTGCCATTCTGTTTATCTACTGAATGAACACACCTTAATTTATTTTTAATTTGGTACGCCTATTAAACACACGTATGTTGGGCTCTTTAAAATGGCATAAAGAACCTTTTTCAGACAGCTGTATCTTGAGAAAGACCAATCTTATTTTTAAAATTGAACATAGAAACATTCGTTTGACCTCACGCCATGCATAGAATAAGAGAACAAATAGAACTTACACGATCATGTAGTACTCTGCAGATAAAGGCTAATTCATGTGGATTCTTCTTTAGGCAATGTTTTATCTTAACAGTTCAGTATGTTTGTAAAGCAGAGTGATAATAAAATACGCAATGTCAGAAGTGGGATTCGAACCCACGCCCACAGAAGTGGACTGCGACCTAAACGCAGCGCCTTAGACAGCTTTTTTTTTTTAATTTTTAATTTTTGTTTATAAAAAATGCTTGGTGCAGTGACTTAAATTTAGTGACCCCAGTACTTTTCGTGAGACAATTTGCATAGTGACAATTTTTGAGACCCAATTGGACAAACACAAATTTACTCCCAGCCAGACCTGGGACTCGAACCCAGAACCCCCTCCCCCCCTTCCGCACCAAAGCCGGCCGCTCAACCAACTTTTTTTTTTTTTTTTTATGTTTTGGTACAATGGAAAGGCTAACGCCTCGCCCCTGCACCAAACATCCCCCCCCCCCTTTTTTTAAGTTAATCACTGCATTTCCCCAGTATCTTTGTATCGTGTAGTTGTCGTTGTAATGGTAAGGTGTCTTCTGGCACACAGACAAGACGAACACAAACAACCAGTCCTGAATCCGAGGAGGTGGATGTAAATGTCACCTCCCCGGCCGGGAATCGAACCCGGGACCCTTGCCTCAGCAGCCAGGAGCGCTAACCACTGAGCCAAGTGGCCGGACTAATCAACTGAGCCACGGGGGTCGGCTGTCCAACTGAGCCACGGGGGGGTCGGCGCTTGGCCATCCTAACAACTTATCAGCGTACTCTTCCTACTGAGTTGTGTAGTACGTAATGATTATATTCATGATAAGACGGTACGTAGCGGAGCCTAACGTGTCGTCCACCGCGAGGTCTTCAGAGACGGGTTCGTGATAACAAGTATTCCGAAGCATGGCTACGTGAGAAAAAAACTACATAACTTTACAAGCATACGCCAGTGGAGTAAATAGGCGCAGAACGAATGTAGCCGCTATATAACCATAGCAGAAAATTTTGAGATAGACACCTGAGTAAAGTTATATAGGAAAAGGTGAGTACCTAAATTAAATTCTTCCACTCTGCCAAAATAATAAAAATAGATGAAAGTCATGCATATTGAAAACAGCAACATATTTCGAACATCTAGTTGAAGGAAGAGCCAAATGTATTGTAATTGCGATGCATTGACATGAGCAAAAATAGTCCTTTAGTTGTAAATGTTATTTTAAGATGTGTTCAGATGTGGATTGTTTTTAATTTTGTTGTAGAAGGATGGACATGTGAAGTTTTGGAACGAGAACTTAAAAAAAAAAAAAAAAGTGATACAGTTTTTTTTCGGCAACCCATATTGGCACCGTTATGCAAAATGTTCGATAATAGGATGTGTTAAAATGAAATATAGCTATTAAAAATAACACAGTGGTATAAATGCTAATATTAATGTTTAAAACAAATCTCCTCTCTAAATCATAAAACACTTTTCAAATAACAATAATCGATTTTACTTTAATGTAGACTAACTGTCCCTTTGCGGCTTCGCCGGCATGTACTATAGAAATGAGTAACTAACTTAATAACGTATTAATTGATGGTGTTACTATTTTCTCTGTACATCTTTAAATCAACAAATACAAACAGCTTTATCCAGTCCACTTCGCTGAGCGTACTTTAATTACAGACTGTCTTTGTTTTTAATTCATCTTTATTTCTCTATAAAATAGCTGCCCAGCTGCGGCTTTGCCTGCGTGAAGTTATGTAATGTAAAGAGTAACTCTGGATAAAAATATGTGATGAAGGTATTTAACAGCTAGTGTACTCAATACTAGTGAACTATAAATTGTCTTAGCTCAGTGTAAAGAGCGCGCGCAATACGCTTGTATGATGTCATAGTAATTCCAATAGCAAAGTCTTGCACGGGATACGAACCCGTAACCCCACCCCTCCCACACCACAAACTTTACACAATACCTGAGTGAATGCTTAAAGGCAGGCAGTGATAATTCTTTCATATGCACAGGCTACAGTCCAAAGAGGTTTTATTTATGAGTAGGTTGGCAAAAAGAAGCAACTGTTGAATTATTTCTCCATGATCATTCTCTTTTTTCGGAGACTGTAACATTTTACTGCTTATCACATCCTTAATTTTCGAATTTCATAAAATCCTGAATTTGCTTTGTAGATATTTACATAAGCTTTATTCTTATCAAAAATTCATCTCGATATCTCAACGGGTATAAGCGGTACAGATGATTATTTGAAAACACATTTAATTTTTTTAACAGCTTTTAAGGACAGCTTTCGAAAATCCCGAAATTACTTTTTGATATTTACGTAAGATTTATTTTAAAGCAAAAACCATTTCAATATTTTCACTGGTTTAGGAGATAAGTGGGATTAATTAAAAACACTTTATATTTTTTAAGAGGTTTCAAGGACGAATTTCGAAAAATTCTAATAATAATTTTAGATATTTACTTAAGCATAATTTTAAAGAAAAAATCACCTCACTATTTGGAATGGTTTAGGAGAAATCACGGATTAATGAAAAACACACATTTCACGGCTTTTCACCCCCTAAATTTTCGAATTTCGAAAAACCCATTCTTAGTGGGTGTCTACGAGGCAAGGGGAAGCTTCCCTCAAAGTTGCATGGTTCTAGGTCCAGCGGTTTGGGCTGTGCGTGGATGAGTGAGTGAGTGTGTTAGCCAGGACACTTTATTTGATTTATTAAGATATATACAATATCGCATTTAAAGTCTTTGTCTGTTTGGGTCGCAGGGTAGTTACATATTTACACAGCACGTATTGTACAATATTTCGGATTCGGAATACTGTATTTACTTAGAATAAACACTTTACTTCGACACTAAAAACTACTATAAAATGGAAAACATTTACATCGACTGTAAAAATAATTATATTTTTTGAACGTAAAGCATACTCTTATAATAATAACATATCATATTGGATAGATAAATTTTATTTTTGGAGTCATCTTATAGTTACCAAAGTAAACAAGAAAGTGGAAGGTAACATACTGCAGGCATACATTTAAAACTCTTTGATAATGCAGAACTATTTCCATTAAATATTGACGTAACCACGCTTGCTGATATATTTTACTCCAAAAACGGCAGCAAACACCCTTCATGTTTCATGAAGAGGAAATATGGAAGCCAGGTCAGTAAAACTTGTATTCATATTGTAAATGCATCCACTGTAATCTCTAATTTACGCGTGATCTCATTTTACCAGTAAACGAGTGTACTTTTGAGCAGTTTTTAAAAATTCACGTCAGTATTTCATATAATTAAATACGCCATATCACTAAACTGCTGTGCTGCTAGCCATAATTATTGCTAGTTTTTATATTATTATGTGCTTTGTCAGTTGTAACTCTGTTAATATTATATCAGTAACATATTGCGGATGGAGTAGCTTTCGAAGACTCATTACTGAAGCTATAAAGTGTAGCATAGTGAAAGTAAAATAATATATTTTATAAAGACCTACAACGTTATTTGTCCAATGGCCCATGCCAATGAATAGTAATTTTCCGTCATCCGTTGGAGGTCCTGTATACTATCGCTAACACTGATATAGTAATTTGCGACCAAAAACAAAACGTTTCTACTACATGAGATTTCAAACAAAAAGTGTAAATAATAAATATTTGACATATCCATATTGCATTACAGTCAGCATAATGCCTTTCTCAAGATTAATCTTTACCTACGGATTGCTTTTAAAGATTTTAATTTAGGACATGATACTAGATACAAGAAAATCACACAAATTCACGAACTGGACTATGGATTTTACTTTAACAAACTCTTGAATATGATGTTTAATAAATAAGGTTCCGGGGTTATCTAAATTTCTATCCTTTTACGTTTGTATCACTTGTTGCTAGCCAAGAATTAAATAGGATAAGGCGTGGGCTAACAAAATTCATGTAATGCTCTTCAGTTTCCCGCAACACGTAAAATACCGACTGGTTTATTCACCAAAGAATGTAGCAACTTCTTCAAAAATAATAAATAAATGAATAAAAAATAAAAAATATAAAAAAACTTAACGGTTACAACGTTGTTCACATTCGGAAAGTCAATATTAACAAAGAAACACGAAGCAATCATTAATATAAAATGGTTAGATACAAGAAAAAAATTATTTGTTTATATTCCTTCCCCTACCTCTCTTGCGTTATATACTCACGATGACGTCAACCGTGTTTTCATTACCTGGCATGGAAAGACATAATTACCGTACTTATAAAAGAAGCACATTCTATTGATCACTGTTCTCTATCTTTGCAACAGAAATATCGTATATGACCAGCACTCCTAGGCAACAGGAAAACAACTGCGTTGTACACTTTCGGAAGTGATAAATGCAAAAGAAAATTCGTAAGCTAAGTTTATGTTAACACAGTTACAAAATTTTAACACCTATATTAACTCTCGGTAAAAAAGGAAACTTTTTTCAAAACGTATGAAAACTATAACTACAAAAGCCCTCTGTTGTCAACTGAACATTTCCTACTAAATAAGAGGTTGAACTATGTGTTATTCACTTGTGAAATCATAAACAATCAAAATATTATCCTTCTCCGTGATTGTGTCCCTTTTCCCAGGGATTAACTCCATTCGGATTCGCAAGAACTTTTAGAATGTCGTTTGAGATACTACAGGGAATATTTTCCAGCAAGAAAAAAACATTACTATGAATTAGTTTCTCCGATAGCCTATACTTTAAGAGAAGTCCTCGACTGGCGCATGGACGGCGTAGCAGCGTGTCACGCGCATACATTTTTACGCGAAACCGCTAAAGTTATTCATATTATGTTTACCTACGAAAAGAACACACACTTGAAACCATGCTTCTATTTTTTCAAAAATGCAGCACTCTTGTTAGAAACATGAGTTTCGGGCCTCTCAAAATGGCTAAAATCGGGTTTTTTTTAGACTGTTGTAACTCCGAAAATATTACCTGAATTCGTAAAGTGCTAAACGAGAAGCATGCGTTGGTCTTTACTTCATACTATTCCAAAATAAAATATTGGGGCCACCGCTTTAAGTCCCATAGTAAAAAGACTACAACGGGAACTTTGCACGCCAGTTTGGCGCGCTGCGAATAGAGGCGATATGCTTCTCGTCAAGCGTGGAACACTGGCTCTTATCGCTACGCTGTTCCCACGCGTCAAAGGTGGAAATTTGACACCGCGAAGGACTCCTCTTAAGGGCTTGTTCCTTAGGTTTGCAGTGATTTCGAAAATCTTTTTTCAACGCTACCTAATACTCTCATAAATATTTTACTCCACAGTTTTGACACTAATATGTCATAATTTGTAGCTGAATGTTTTTGTAGCAATGCGCTGAACTTTTTTTAAGTCACCCAAAGCACCACGTTTTTAGTCGTGAAAATAAGCCAAAATGAAGCTTTTTTTTTTCTGACCAATGGTACATCATTTTTAAAAAACGCATCCACAGTATTGCGCATCGCGTGACTGCGGATTGTCCTACATTTTTTCAAATCTTTTGCTTAAAAAATATTTGAGTTATTGGCACCAGTCTAAAAAATTAAAGCAAAGGAAAAAGCCCTTAAGATCTTTAAATTGTTTTTCAAAGTGGTTGTATTATAAACTGATGTGTTTTGCTGGATACATTCACCATTATTAGCGAATTAGGCTGAGTCATAGAAAACTTACGGTTACATGAAAGGACTAAGCACGAGAAAATTAGCAACAAAAAACAACAAACACATTATGGAAGGCAGAATTGGCTGCAGTCGACATACATACACATAATTCCGAAATAGGAATATAAATAGTATAAAATGAAAAAAAAAAAAAAAAACGAAAAAGTGAGACAAATAGTGTTGTCTCGGGTTGTGTGTCGTGTAGCAGTTGGCAACCCTGACCCCAAGAAATTAACTAAATTAGTGTGTGTATATCTTCAATATTTATCACTAGTATTCTAAAGGGCACATTTATGTAATTATCTTTATAATATGTTTTATTGTATTGTATTGCAAATAGGATTAGTTTAAATATGGATAGAGGATTCATATATTTAATAAGCCCACAAATATAACCCACATAAACAAGTTGCTAGAAGTGCCCGCGAGGAGCGCTGTGTGCGCGGTAGATGGTGCGTGCGTGACGTGAACACCAGGACTTGGCGAGCAGCGATCAACAGAGTAAGACGTCAGGGACTGTGCCGTGGTCGACGGACGTCGAGAGTCTAAGTTGGCATGGTGTATGAGTATGGTTGAAGCATGTGGCTTCAAGGATTGCTATGTTGAGCAATTAACGCACCTTAATGTAATTCTCGGCAAAGTCTACAAACATCAGGAATTGCGGCAAATACTGCGGACCATCAATTTATATAGTAACGTAGATTGTGCGGCACCATTCGTGAAGGGAATGGGACAACTATTCATCGCGGCAACTCTGATATGAAAATACATGACCTGGACTTTCCATGTTTCAAGAAAGTAACATCAGTGGATCACCTTCATATTAACGGTAAACTGAAGGAAATAGAACTTGTACGTTTAACTATTTGTGGGCACAGACTCACTTTAAACATTCTATTAACCTCTTTAATAATCGCACCGGTGCATAATCAGTATTGAAGGATTGTTGTAATGTAAATTCTAAATGGTCTATTATAATAAAACATTTAAATTTAATGATTTCCTTCTACTTTATAAAGCTCAGAACCAGTAATCTAGCAAATGGCCCTTCCGGCGATGTGCCCTTCATAGTTAAAGTTTGTGTTGACCTCTGTTACAAACCAAGGGTGAGGAAAGTGTGTGGTACACATCCCACGTAAGAGGGCATGTCGCCACAAAAGGAATATTAAAACAGCCAAGAGCAAGCAAGGTGCATGAGAATGACAACAATGATGAACAAAGACAACTAGGACGGCACAAGTGAACACAGCGACAGCGGGAATTCTTGTAAGCAAGACATTGACATTACAATGAATATAAAAAAATAGACGATGGTAGCAGGCTACCATCGACAACAGACGCGATGTTCTGGCAACTAGTACCTGTTCCCGTGTTCAGGCACACGAACAATGTGACGAACTACAGCGGATTATATTTTGTGTTTACTGAATTGACTAAAATTTCTCCAGACGAAAGGTTGAGATAGTTTGTCAAATAGGCTTTGACCTATTTCTTAACGTTTCCCCTTTGTACCCCTACCAAAGTTGTGAAGCTGTTCGAGGGTACACACAAAATCCGACAAATAGGATAAGGAACATTTCACGAGTTCATATGCATATCCAAGTCCCACTATTTGTTCGTCGTCTGTTGTTCTAGTGTTTAGCAGCTAATGGACAAATGGTCTGGGCTGCAAGTACAGACAATACAATGAATTATAACGTGCAGGTCATTGAGATCGCGAATTTTTCTTCTCCCTACCGATAAATGAACAAACACGTGTTTGCACTACTGTAATCTGCGTATACCAGAACCTGCCCGTATATGGCAAATCTCTTGTCAGTCCAGCAGTGGTATAATGGGAATCCAGTCAGGTGGTACGCAGCAGGGGAGGAGAAACGACATTAAATAACCATTTCTCTGAATTTCCCACAAATAATTTACTTACGAAACAAACCTTGAAGGAAATAAGAAAAATAGCATCTGTTAACGAGCACATGGGAAAATAATGTTGTTTATGTGAACGTTCGGAATTGGATTTCCATAGGCTAATGAATTTCGAGTCATTATATTCACACACAATGTTTATAATTGACGTCCTGTACGAGAAGTTTATGATTACGTGGTACCAAAATAAACTTTTCTGTGGACTGGCATATTTTTTCCCCTCCAGACCTCAAATGGAGTGTTTTTCTCTCTTAGATATACTTAGCGAATACTCCTCAAACCTAAACTAATACTTACGAGACTACAAAAAATAGGAATAATAGCTAGAAAACAAGAAATTTAGTGTAACTTTTATATAGAAGATTTGACAAAATGAAACCGAACACTGTTGTAAAATTTAATACAGTATTTAAAAGTACCAATGCATAAGTTCTCAGTATGCCCATTGACTGCGACGAACTACTTCAACAAGTTGGTGTTTTAAAATCAAAGGACTTCGAACTGTCACTGAAATGTAGGATATCATTTTTATAGTTCTTTATAACTTCAATACTCATGCATTTCATTTTGTAACAAATGGTCACCTGCCGGTGTCTGTGCAAATGGGCTTATTTGTAAACGTATTATAAGATATTGTGATCGTTGTCTGGCTTGAGGATGGATGAATGTCAGGGATAAAATTTCTTTCAATACAAAATGCTGTGATGAATTTGAACCAATCCACTCATCACAGTAGTCTTAAGAGAGACAATGCTCGCTGAAAAAATTAATTAATCAAAGAACTCGATTACGATTACCGTTCTAAGATTTATGAAACTGGAAGTTTCTGTATCGTGTCACTTTAGATGGCGATAATTATCAATATCTCAAAGTGTTTTATAGCACAGATAAAACCAATCAATATTTATTCTGTTGCATAACACCGCTGTCACGTCAGGATGGCCGAGCGGTCTAAGGCGCTGCGTTCAGGTCGCAGTCCACTTCTGTGGGCGTGGGTTCGAATCCCACTTCTGACACGTTCAGTTTTAAAAGTTTTGATACATTTATAACTACTAAACTACGTTAAAGAAACCCACCTAGTTGTCAACAATGATATCAACATTACTACCTATGTTACAGAAGTGTGAAAGCGGATGTTTTTACAGCTCGCTTTATTCACTTCTTCTTTAGTACTCAAGTCGTTTCAGTTTACGAGCACTAGAATGATTAACCTCAGTTTGTATCCAACAAATAATTTTTTTCTCAAACAAGCGAATTTTATTGCAGCGTTTTTGAATGCTCTTAACATCCTGGAAATAGTTTTGTATCCAAAACTAAGGTAAAATAGAAAATATGTGTTTACACTGCATTCAGGAACTTTCAACACTACACAGTAAAAAAATTGTACATTTACAAGGAAAATCTTGTAAACTAATTTCAGAACATTATCAGTTAGGTAATAAATGTGAGATGTCCGAAACCTTTTAAAGTGGTTATAAATATTGTGAACACTTTTAGGAGCTAGTAAAATTAATGTTAATGAGTAAATTTTTCGATTTTAAACAAAATAAAAATTGAAGACCAGACAAATTTTACAAAACATTTCGTAATTTCGCAAAAAAAATTTCTGGAAACTAGTTTCCAAAAAAAAAATTGTAACTCTACAAACAATTGTTGTAAAGTGAACCAAATATTAGCAGTAAATATACAAAATGTGTTTGTAGATTTACAGAAATGTTTGTAAATATACAAAGAAATTTGTAAAAAGTACAATTTTTTTCGTAAATATTACAAGACATTTTTATAATGTTACGAAAAAATTTTTGGAAACAGGTTTCCAGAAAACCTTTTTGTAAAAGTACAAAACATGTTTTTACTGTGTACGTTAGTTTTATATCTCTTGCATGAATTTGACGGTTATACTGTCACACATTATTTTTGTAACCTTACTCTTATTGGCATATGATATTTCAACCACAGCGAAACCTCGTTTAAGGCTATATTTTACTATGTGAATTATTTTTCTCTTAATTTCAGTATCGGGGCCAATTATTTCCCGATGTTAAGCGCTGACCAAAATCTCTCACTTTCTCACCCAATTATTTCCGTTATGTTGTATAAACCAATACAGCCTAGGGGAAATTTTAACTGTATTATAGCGAACATTTTTTTTCTTTGAGCCCAAACGCTCGACTTTTAAAGTAGCATGTGTAGCTTTTCGATGGGCTAAGACATTTCTTTTTGAGACATTGTATGATTTTGATGATGAAGTAGACTAGTTGCGTTGAACTGTTGCTTAATAATTTAAGCTGAAAGAAGCTATATTATGTCTTTGTGAGACAGAGTCAACGTCAGGATGTAACTGATTATAATTTTTACATGAGTAGAGTACACATTGAGTAAAAATTTCCAACTTCACATGAAATAATTTGAAGTCATGTGGTCATCAGTTTCGTGACGTTAGTACATCTTATTGAGATTTCTCTACTGAAGAGTCTCAAAAGCCATAGTGAACCCTGACCAACTGAACTTTTGCTCTATCCGGGAAAAGTGTAATCTAGTACCCAATTCAATGAACATTTCATTAAACTGTTATGAAAAAGTAACTTAATATATAAGTGCTGGACTTGTTGGTTGAACTTCAGTAAGATAAATACAGATCCTATTGTCATTCAGTTAAAATATAGTGAGTGGTTAGTTCTTTCTGGCGCTCAAATTTTAGTAACAATCCAAAAACGCACTGTGAGCTTCAGTTAAGCAGTAATTTCAAGAACGTGACTAACACGTTCAACGTAGTTGTAGTGCAACAGGTTCATAATTTATGAGTGTTGTTCCTAAGGGAATGTTATTTCACACACAACACACAACTTACACGAAATTTCATGTAAAGGAAAAAGGAGTATCCAATATCTTCATAAAAGGCTTTCCGAAACGATCCGAGAAATGTCTATTAACTTTATAAATAATAATTCTAATATTACATAAAATATATTTTGTTAACCTTTGTGAAATATTTTATTTACCTATCTTCACAAATGTGTACAGTATATATGTCCTACGGCTGGTGCATAACAGCATTTTAGAGGTTTATTATACAGCTCTGTTGCAAAATATTGTCTACCTGTAGTTAAAGGGACAAATAAGAATCATTGAACTTTCAGAATACTACAAAATTATTTTATATTAAAACAATAACAAACAAACGTACTTACACATTTCGATATTGCAGTTCTTAATGCTTTTGCAATGTTATGAACTACAACAATGACACAGTAATATAATACGCTGTTATAAAATAAGTGAACGAAAAATAATCATGTTTTACAAAAATGCTTTTGTTTCTTTACTACACAGTAATTACATAATAATAATTGTAGGTCCCGAACTTGTCAGATTCAATCGTTTGCCTGGGCACAATTTTTTTGTTTCTCACCGAGCAATAAATTAAAAAAGATTTAATTGCTTCGGCTTTAAAGAAATTTCTTATTATTATCATTATAATTTTCAATTGAAAATAAATCATTGTCTAACTTTGCACATACTGAAAAACAAACATGGTGGTCTATGAATATTTTCTCGTTAGTTTTCAACGCAATCTATTTTCACTGACTCTTGTTTTGTTTAATTAATAGGTTAATAACAACTATTAATCACTGGATGTGACTTGGTTGCGCCTAAACGACCCGAGAACAGATAGGTTAACGTTAAGAAACTGCAACACAAGTGGTCTGAAATGGGACTGAAAAACCACTTTGGTAAACCATCCCTAAGTCATTTGGTCGGAACCACGCAATATGAGTTACGAATGCGAGGTCGGCATGATATCAATTGCCCAAACAAGCCATGTATAAATGTTCAGCGTATGTTAACGTGTCTAAATTAAGGACTGATTTATGTTTAACAGCACTGAAATAAAATATTCATATATTGCACTGATGTTTGTTTTTCGTAAAATGTAGGAAGAAAGTATATTAATTTTTTCACCAGAACTACACATATATATATATTTATCACATCTAAGAAAATTATTTTAAAAATTATGCTTTTCGACGTTATGTTATTATTGATTTATTGAATTGAGTTATTGTTAATCACAGAGTAGGATAGTAAACAAAGTTTCAATAGGAATGAAAGGGCTTAGTTGAAAATACTGACGTTTGATGGAAATGAAACTTTAAACGCAATAAAGTAAAGAACAATATTTTAATCGTTATTTTACAAGATTCGGAATCTGGTGACATCGGATGACTTATTATTGATAATAAATTTCTGCAACAATACTGTACAGTTCTAATATCTACCAAAATAGTTTATTGCAGTGTGCTACCAAAATATCAAACACAGCTCTACCAAACCGCACTAAACATTAAACCTAATTTGGACTATAGTTCCGTCATTATTCACGGCTCAGAAAATAAATTATGTTCTGACGTTTTACAAGCCACGGAAACTTTCTCTTGAACAGCAAGAAGTTGAGTTAGATTCAGGACGTTTTCGTGACCGTTTCAAATAAGTAAAATCATGAACGAAGCTGGAATGCATTTTAAATTCAAGTTCAATAAACATTTAATTCAGCTATTTTTTACGTAGATGACTTAACGCTGCCCACTATAACTTAATTATGTGGCGCATGTTACCAAAACTGTGATAATTCGACGAAATAAGTACGAAACTTTCTCTATTATCGTAGTTCAGATTTCACTCCAACCTCTGGATAGGATGGGACGGTATGCTAGAAGTCGAACGGCTTCCAATGCCTCATCATGGAACTTCCCGACATACTTTCACAGTTCAGAACGTTCTTTTTTCATTCTTCTTTTACAGAAAAAATTCTTTACATGTCGTGTTGACTTCCAAACAGAGAAATGTTCGTTTGCTGTGTTTGGGATTTAAAAACAAAAATACGTCTTTTGTGGCTTCACTTGTATAAATAAAGTCACTTGAATCTACCACTACCTAAAGCTCTGGCTATCCAAAACAGTACAAGTTTTACAACCATATCCTAGATACCTTATTTAACCAAAACTAAATAATAACACAACAAAATTATGTAGTCTATCATTAAACTATCCGTGAGCAAGGTCCCTGATAATAAAAAGTGATATTATATGAATAAATACATAAACATAAATTATAAAAAAAGTAACTTTACAAGGAAATTTTGGTACGTTAAAAAGTTGTCTGTATATGAACGTCTTTTAAAGAATGCAATAATGGATGACTCTAGGTAATGTTAACATTGAACAAGTAAACGTGACTTCGAATCTTTACGTCTCGAAATCGTTATATAGTAATCCATAAAATCGTTGCGAATGTAATTTGTGAATTTTTCTCTTTGTAGTGTACTGGACAACTTTTTGGAATAAAAATAATAACAAATCAAGTAAGGATTAAAATGTACAAATTTAAATACTAGTATTCCAAACACAAATTTCTGTTCACAGCAGTTGATCAGTCGTGTAATGGACAAGCTGAACTCGGAATAAAAACAGGCACGACTTTATTCTACTAAACACGAAAGTTTTGTAAAAATCATGTACAGTGACACGTCAGAAGATGATACGTTACGAATAATTATATTGGTGAAAGAGAATGGTTTCTTTATGTGTGAGTGTGTATTTTTGAGCGTGTGTGTGCGCGCGTGTGTGTGAGTGTGAAAGAAGAAGTGAAGAAATTTTCAGAGCTTCGTGAGGAGACTCATGAGATAAGTATATAAGGCAGCACCGGAATGAAGGTGTGGGGTCAGCTGGAGACTCCCGAGAAAACCTACCGACCAACGGCATCGCCTGACACGATCTCCACACGTGTAATGCGTTATAATGAGAGAAAACGAATGAAAAGGAGGAAAGATGAAGGTAAGTTCCGAGAGACACACACAGTCGAAGAGCCTTGTTACTCGACGAACGCGGCGAGTGTAATAGCAGGGTGAGTGTACTGTCCTTACGAAAGAGCAGGATTGCCTGATACCTACAGCAGGTAGCGAGTGCGGAAGGGTACTTGCTACAAGAGGGTACGGCGTCGTATACTACCAACCGGCGCTCTCAGCGGGGTGCTAAGTGCTGTACGAGCTGCCCACTGAAACACTTTCACTGGAACCTTGTGCCCGTTTACTCGCGCCTCTTAGCAGATGATGACTGGCGGTTCTTCTGCCTCTGTGGATAGCGACGAGCAGGAGAGAATCACATAACTCTTACCTCTCATCATCACCTCTTATTAATAGGTAGTTAACATTTTCCTCAGCGCGCATTAAGAGGGCTTGGCATCAGTTTACAATTTTAGGTTTCTGGAAGCAAAGATGCAAAAAAAAAAAAGTCAACAGCCTTACACAATAGGTTTCACCAACTTTCTAGCCAAATTTTTTTTTCGGATAACGTATTTGTGAAAGACAATCGTAGACGTTGAAATCTCGTGTACGTAATGCCTAGTATACACAAACGATAACATAACTAATAACTAGAGACCTAAAAAATTTGCATTTTCTTTTATGCACAAGCTAGAATCCCAGAAACAATAGTTCTGTATCACATTCACAATTGACTTACCCGACACTTCCTGAAGTAGCTGAGCCAATAGTAAAACTGTAAAGTAATGCAGGCCCGTTTCACAGTGTCAGCGAGCAGCTAATAAACAGCTGTTGTCTGCACGATTTCACAAATATTCTTGGAAGCTAGCCTACATGTCAGTGAACCCGCGAATTTTTCCCGGTCTCTACTCTCTACTCTACTCTCTAATGACACGTGTTTTCAGCACAGTTATTAACAATGTTGTAAAAATGCTTGAAAATTGTTGAGGACATCATGTTATCAACATTGTTGTCAAGATTCTGTTATTGACTTTGATAATATTTATAAAATATGTTAAAAACATTTGTTACCGACATTTTGTTGAAAACATTTGCTAGCAACAAAAGTTATGAATTTTAGAAACGTGTTAATAACTTCGTCACCAACGCTGTTGATAACATAATTTTCCCGACTCATTCTAGGGCGCTCTAGATCAAAGGATGTTGGTAACAAATGTTACAAGCAATGTTATCGTCAATGTTGTAGGTTTTTTTGTCATCAACATTGCTATTAACATCCGTTCATTATTCTTACAACTTTGTTAGTAACATTGGTGTTTTCAGCAATGTTACTAGCACATTTGCTGTCGACATTGCTAGAATTTGTTGATAACATTTCTGTAACTAACATTTTGTTATAAACATTGTTACGGTAATTTTTTCGGTGTAAGTCAGGCTTAAGGGGCGTCCCCAGACTGCGTTCGTGTGTGAGCAGTAAGGTTGATGTTGGCCTACGTACGTAATACATCATCACCTCTCCGCGCAAGCCACTCAGCTAGCCTACAGTGCTGTACTATATATATTTTTTGGGACTTTAAGCGGTGAACACATTATTTTATTGTTGCCAGCACAGGTCTAAATCTAACGCTTGTTTCTACAGTTGTGTTTTTCGAATACGGCTGTTCTTTTTCAAGATAAGGCAGTCTGAAAACTCATTTTTGCCATTTTGAGGAACCAGAAAATGATGTTTCTAATAAACGTGACGTATTTTCAAAACTATAGCGACATATTTTGAAGTGTTTATTCTTTTAGTAGATATACAAATCTAATGCGCATTTACTGTAGTAGTTTCGTGAAAACTGAATAATTGCAACTCGCTGCAACCCATTTCGAGCGCAGATAGGTAGGCCCCTTGATTGTGTGCATACATATACGTACGTACATATATAATTTTTATGAAACAGCAGAGAATTGAGTGACTTTATTGTAGGCTAAGTGTTATAAAATTCTTATCAGGAAGTATTTTTATGCGAATCAAACCGTACATCAAGCGTGAGTTAAAAGCATCTAAAATTTAAAACGCTAAATTAACTCTTAAAGCGCCACATTTTTTACATTTCTGTTTTGTTAAAATCTCTGCAGTAACACTATCGGCAAAGACATAGAAGCAGTCTTCAAAGTTGTCAAAACGCTTTTAGGAATGTATGTGTCCAAAGAGTTGCCATACTTCTACATAACGCGCTTTATGGGATTTTCTGAGGAAAGTTCAATTATCCTGCCTCGGATCAAGGCGTTAGTTCCGCGTGTTATCGGCATGGGAAGAAAGCAGTTGCATTTGTATTGGCAGTGTCCCAACTCCGATTCAAAGACGGTGCTGTAAGTCTATTACAATCGTCTTACTTCCCTCGTACAGTTATGTATGAGGTACTTTTACCGTGTGAACGACAACTTTCACGATAATTTTGTGCGTAATATGTCAGATAACATCTGTAGAATTTTTTCTTTTTTACTTCCGGTACTTTTGTAACTGCTGAGAGATTCGACGCTGCTGCTACGTTGTATACAACGGGACTATTTTTAATATTATCGTTGACAAACGTAACATGGTTGATGGCCGCCTTATACATAAAAAGTTAAAATAATAGAGGACAACATACAAATAAAGTGGCTGCAAATGCAATGTATCCACCTATCAACATGTAAACACTTATTTACAGTTGTTAAATTATTTTAATGGCACACGAAGGAGACTAACAAAAATGTTAACCATAAAAATTAAAGTGATGTGTTTAGTTATTAATTTTTTTTATAAAACTACAGTCTGAGTGCTAAGTTCATTCAAACAGCTGTAACGAATTTGTAGTTGACATGCAAATGTCAACAGTTAAAAAGCTACGCTTATATGATGTAAGTACGCACACTTTCGCTGCTATAGCATTTTGTACAAATAATTACATCAGTTTCATTTGTGCTGCGTCCATTTTCGTAAGGTTGCTCAACGTACCGCTACCATTAAATTATCAAACAACTTCAACTTTTTAACAGTTTATAGTTGGGTACATATCTTTATAACGTTTTTCTGTTCAAAATATTGTTTATGCCGAATTCCTTAAGGCTTTTTATATTCATCACAATTTCGAAGGTTTGTTGCAATAGTGTGGTAGATAGAACTTTCAAGTAAAAGTACGTATTACTCTTTCTGCATTTAAATCTGTACGCAAACAACGACTAGTGTAATACATTATCTTTGTTTTGAGACAAAGAGCCGTGGTTAAAATTGTTCCGCGGCACACGTGTTTCACCACGATAAATACAGTATTAATGCCATGATCTACAGCAATTTCCATCGTAATTTTTTTTTTTTATGTTAGTACCAGCTATTTTTTTTTTATTTTAGGCATAACGTGTGGCAAAATTTTCCTCACATGACATTTTATATCTCTCACAGTAGGTAAACCTTAAACTTTGCATTTTACGGTTTTATGTATACCACTAAAACCAACTGACATACTAAACTGAAAAAAAATTCAGTGAATATCGGTATTGTAGGCTACAAGGTATCGTTAATAAGAACAAAAAGTAACTATTTTTGTATTTTCGGAAAGTTCTTGAATTTCATAAATTTTTATCACAAATTTCAGCAATTTTTTTTAAGTACAAAAATATACTTTTATAAAGTTAAGTTTTGCTTACTGTTGTCCATAGTTCAAGACGTGAGACAGAAATCACTTATTTAGATATCAAACAATTTTGACATTTCAATAACTGTTAAGACTTTCTATAGTGCCTTGCCTGGGTGTGTTTTTAAATAAACAATACTAAACTCATGTTGCAAAACAGTTTTTAACGAAATAAAAAGTTTTAAGGAAACTACAACCTCCATTAAGAAGAACACGCTAACTAGCTACAATTACTCTTCATGTACCAGGTACGTTGTCCTCTTGAACTGCGACTTATTGAGAACCTTACAAAATCGCTGCTTGGTGTTCCAGTTATTGTAGTTGTTAATGCATACTTCGGCGCACTCGCAGAAATCGTCATTGTCAGAAACTGAGTATAACTTACGGACGCGCCAGTTAAAATGCCATGGTATTTTTGTGTGCTAGGACAGATGAATAAATATAACAGATACATACAAAGAGTTTGTATTTATCTGTTATATTTCTTCCTCTGTCCTAGCACATCAGTTTTGCTTGGTTAAGCATTTAATAACGTCATTCCAACATGGCATTGTTTTTTTTTTCAATTATCAATTTATTTTCATTCTTTTTTCGAGTTTAAGTTGCTACTATAAATACTTCTACTATTACTACTGTATACAACACACACAAACAACACACACAAATATATCTATGTATATAGACACACATACTAACTGGGAAAAGTTGTTAATATACAGTACACTATTTCAAGATTGTGTTAATATAATACAAAAAAAAATGTCCATAATTCGCTAAAAGTATTGCTTATTATGCTTAAGGGCGCTGCCTACCTTGAAGCCACAGCGGGGGCAAGCATAGAGTTTTAAAGGTTAAATGATTTTCCACCTAGCTCAGTAACGGTTGGCTGAAGTTACATATATGCCACCACTGACTTTTTTGTTCGTATCGGTGCCGCGTACATTGCTATGGATCGTGTAGGCAGTTATTTTTCAATACCCTGAAAATTGTTGGCAAAAAAAGCATTTTTACACACAAAAACACGCGAAATTAGCTATTCATAATTTCTTTCTTGCAATTTTATTTACGTAGCAATATTCTTCTTTTCTCGGCGCAGGAAATGGTTTCCGTCCGGAATAAATATCACAAAAGGTGACCGGGTGCCATTGAAAATAATTTAACATGTTAAACCCTATTCTTTCTCCACCAGGACTACAAAGTAGGCAGCGCCCTTAAGTTAAAAATGCAGCAATGGGCAAGGTTAAGTCCATAACCCCCAAAAGACAACGAATGAACGGCGTCAAGTGATTGTGATAATACATTAACCAAATTTAACTTAACCAACTCCGAGCGGATTTTTGTTGATTCGCAGAATTTAGGGGAAACCTAGTAACAGAGGGTGAATAAAAATTATCATACCAAACCTTTAACGGAGTATGCAAATGTAGTGTTTAAAACTTAGCGGAGTTTCAGCTAAATTTGGTGGAATTTCAAGATATTGAAAAGGAGAAATATTCAATTTAGTGTAAAGAGGAATTTTTAAAGTGGCATGAATCCTATTTCGGAAATCGTATTTTCACGTGCCAAAGTTCAAAACTGTTGTAAATGTGTCACTGAAATAGATTTTAAAAATTATATAGTGCAGCATTATTAGTATATTGGTATTGGGAAAACTATTTTGTGTATTAATTGTATCAGTAACTCTTTATACGTTTATCTTATATATATATTTATATATATATATATATATATATATATATATATATATATATATATATATATATATATATATATATATACATATACATACATACCTAGTCAAAACTTTTAGCAGTAGTTTTGTATCTTGTCGTAATTTATTAGATTTTATGAGATATTCGATTGATTTCAAAACTGAAATATTGACAACACTGAGAACAGGTCGCTTAAACGATATCGATAGATATGTTACAACGTGGCGAGGAGTTGCAATCGTTGACATTTTAAGATAATTGCCTAGTAACAATCGTTGTATGTACAAAATACTGTTTCCAAACTTAATATGAAATCATGACCGACTTTCAAAGGTCTCATGATTATCTGAAAGTAGCTGGGGTGTAAATGGCCACTGTAACGGTTATTTATTTCGAATTCATCGATTTAAAATACAGCGAATGAAAAACACATGAGGTGGGAAGAAACATTAAAACAGATTCCCCTACATTCTGCTATCTGGTGTTGTGTAAGCGAACACAACAATGCCGAGAAAAATTACAGAGCCTTGTGTAACTGACTGTATTGTCACTGAAGTCTCAGGTTTAACTTATCTCGGATTTCTCAGCGTATGCCCAAGAAACTCGATTATCTCTTAATATTTGTATGTTAGCGTGAGTTTAATGAAGGTAGCCTTGTACACTGCTAGTTGTGAGTAATATGATATTATTGAAAATGTAGCTGCCATTTATTAATAATAATGTGAATTCTACTGCCGGTAGGTAGTTTCATGACATTTATGTAACTATATACCTCCCGCACTAGCGCTAAATGTGAAATATAATAAATTTCAAGACCTACAAGTCAATGTAAAAGTGCTTCAACGCTAAGTTTGAACTCGTATGAGCTATTTCAAGGTGGATCTCTAGACAGAATGTGCTTGTGTGTAAGGCACAAAATCGATGCAGCCATAAGGGTGTCTCTGACCGGCGTACGAAGTTTAGTGTCACCCATACGTGCAAGCATCTCAACTGGCGTGCAGTGCTACTTGATTACACTTTTTATTATTGTACTAAAATAGGTTACAGTACATGTTTTAACTTCTGGTTTAAAATCAAATCAAGGGTTACAATCTTCATGTTTTTACGTATGCACTTGGTATTTTTCCCCACATAGAAAGTCTATAGTAGCCGTTTGCATGCATTCTGAAGGAGGAGTTAGACAAAATCTTGATTAAATAAGCTTGCTGAATTATCTAACTACGTGGTTATAGTTTGAAGTGTGTGTTCTTCTCGTATTTGTACAAATTTAATGCACGGTAAATAGTTTCATCAAAAAGAAACAATCACTATTCGATGCAACTTATTTACGTTGATTAGTGTCGTAATGTTTGTCCGCTCACATCCACTGATGGATGCGAAGAAAAGCGAAATTAGGGCATAGTGCACGGAAATTGTAGATATTTAAATTATATAGTAATTATTATCAGATATGGCCCACCCAAATTGAAATTTTTTAGATCATGCATAACACTTACTTAATGTTAACATGTCGTAGGACAGAACTCAATGACTCGTTTACCAAGATATTATACTTTAGTACATTTTTTTCGTGGAATCTTAAACGATCGCCTGTCTGTTAAATGCATTATGTAAAACAGAAATGATTTATTTTCTAAATGTTCTGTATAATAGTGTTGTTACAAAGTTGTTTATCCAAACCTCGTAAATAGTTATACGTATTCAACTCACAACATTTCCATAGTTCATCATTTAATTTTAATCAACGACACTTAAAGAAACAATGACTCAAATTCACGTACGTAGTTTGACATCAATACGATTTAGAACTCATCAATTTTGCTTACGTAAATGTTTATGTGTTATTTGGCAAAATTCAGATTTTATAAAAGCGTGGATATTAGTGAATGCCTGAAATTATAATAATTTTATACCAAATCTAGCCCTTTCACCTTCTTGGGAAAATATGTGGTACTTATGAAATTCGCTCATTAAGCTGTATTACCGAAAAAACACTAACTCTCCCATGATAGTAATTCTTTGAAATAAAACCAACTTGTATTTATTAATCTACCAGATGTTATTTTATCTGTTTGTATTTTCGGCTCTGTTTTCAATGTATATCAATATATTCTGCTAATAGAAACACTGCAGTAAAAAAAAATACTGACCATGCCTGTCACAGTACTATTCAGTTTCATCATTTACGGTATCAAAATAATCTCCCATCATTTTTTTGATATCAACTGCACTGGTCAACAACAAACAAAATGTAAGAAGTGGAATTCGAACCCACGCCCACAGACGTGAACTGCGACCACGCAGCGCCTTAGACCGCTCGGCCATTATAGCAAATACGTTAACGCTCTCGACAAAGCTATTAGGTATGAAAATATTTCATTTTCATAATACGAAATACGTTTGAAATGTTAGTATACGGTACACGAACAAGTTTGAAACTATTCAACGATATGAAAATGCGTTACATAAAATTCCACTCAATTATTTTTCACCCTTTAAGGTGTCAATTTCATACGGTTTTATGTTTATAACATGTGTCTGTGACAATAATTTTTTGGTAGATATATTTTCATCAGGAGTTACTAGTTAGTTTTTATTAGTTTCGTGAAATTGGTTCGTACGCTGTTATGCTTAAAAAAACAATTTGGGATATTAAGCGTTATAATAGTGCGATAAGTACACAATTTCTTTTGTGAATTTTATACGTTGCAGATATTTGTTTGTATGATACAAAAATAGGCTGTAAAACTAATATTAATAGGAGATCGTTCTAATCAAAGAATTTTTTTCTTAACAATGAGGTTCCGACCTTGTCTGAAAATTTTTCTTTTCGTACGTTGGTACGATAGACACACGTGGAATATTTTCGTAGAAAAAACCTGTTTACGAACACGGTGCAACGCATTTCAAGCGCGGGGTAGGCAGCCGCCTTAAGTGGAACAGTTGTTTGGTTTGCGAAGGTATTGCTGTATATTTTTAGAATAAGTTGGGATTGCATTAAAGTGACAGAGACCTTAAAAATTCGCGGGAATAAATTGGCCTGTAGGCTATCCTCCAAGAATATCAGTGTGCTCAAGTAGACAGCAGATGCTAACTGGTTGATGTTGGTTCAGCCGTACCGCATAGTTGGGCATGCATTACGTTGCTTCTTTATCACTAGTTCAGCGCCCTTCAAATTGTGTCAGATTAAGTCAAGAGCTCCTTGTTTAATATATACAGTTTTACAGTTGTTTTGAGTCCTAGTTTGTGCCCAAAGGAAAACCCGAGTTTTTCACAATCCTGGCACTGCCAGTACTTTTTGACGTGTCTGAAGTTAATTCTTATATCTGATTCTTTGTCGTGGTTAGCTCACAGGTAATTAACACCGGTTGCTTACTTTTCTTGTTAGGTAACATTTCGTGGCAAAACAGCAGAAGAAAGTGGCGGACAGGTCCGAAGAAGCACTTGAGAGGAGAGAGTACAGTAAAAGGAGGAAAACAATTAAATTTGTTACAAGGTCGTACACTATCATTAAGACGACGGGAGTGTTGTAGAGGTGCGGCAGAAGACGACGCCGTGTCTTTGCCGGTGAACGGCGGCACGCGAGTGTGCGGTAGGTAGCCATACGTTGTAATTGCCAGCCTTTCCTTAATACAGTCTGAACTGAAAATGTCACTCGTCCTTTGCCGAAACAAACGCTTGTGTGCCACGTTTCCCAAGATCGGTATGTTCTTTTCCAGTGATAAACACATATGGTTGTAGAAAAAAATGACCTTGGGGATCAAAAATTTTCTTCTTGTCCCCGAGGAAAAGATTTTTCACTTCCGCCCACGTTAATGTATGGATGTTTATCACCAAATTTTACCAAAATGTTAGTAAAGTTAAAGAGTAAAAAAATTGTTAGATTAAAACATTGATTCATATGTCGGCAGGATTACAATACATGGTCTTATGTACTAATGCAAAATGCTCAGTCTTGACATGCTAAAAATATGTAAGGCGTAACTGTGCATCACGATCAAATCCTCGTTACCTTGATGCAGAATATATTTAAACCTAACTTAAAAACATAGCGCGTGGAAAACAATTGTGTTTTGTGCAAAATTTTTCCCAGAATTTTTTGTGATATATCACTATTTTTGGCTTTAGGTCAGAGCATACAATTTACATAGTAACGCTAAAATATGAATGTTATGCTACATATGCTAGTTTCTTGTTCGTAGACATATGAATTGTATCATATGATTCCTAAGCGCAAGACAAAGATGTAACTACTATCATTTCCTTTTGTAGAATGAGAATAGCTACGTGAGCATTTATTTAACGTTGGTTGACATTTTCTTTTAAAAATGCCGCAAAATATTTACTAACCTACACGGACACCACAGGATTAACTGTGATAACAGCGTGTAGTGATTCTGCGGAGGTTGCCATGCTCAATGTACTTAAAGATGTATTATCTTTGAATTATTCTTTCAATGGAAGGGTTTTAACGAATTCAACATTTCAGCAACACGCGGTTTTATAAAAGTTTGAGCATTGTACACAATAATAAGACAAACATAGAAAAAATCGGTCATGGTTCAATTTGTAGGGTTTACTACAAGCATTGAGATATTCCACAAGAATGCCGGTAAAAATTGGGTAGTACGGGACAAAACATTTTCACCCTACTTCCCAAAAAAAAACCACGAGCTAGTATCGGTTTCATTTTTCTCGTTTGTAGTCAAACCTCTGATTTTAATGGAAAACGTCTAGCGATTTCAACACACAAGAAAACATTAAGAATTGTTGGGTGTAACAATGTCTTTCATTTTACATTCGTGTAACAGTATCTAATTAAGATAAGTTCTTTCAGTTACGGCAAGTCCTCAAATCAGTGATATAAAATATTATACAAGGACAACAGAGAAAACTCATAAGAAAAACACGGGATGTTTTATTTGATTCCAGCACACGCCGACAGGAGCGCTGTTTCTTCTGCAGTAGCACATTGTTCTGTGGGCAGTTCAAGTTTATATATATATATATATATATATATATATATATATATATATATATATATATATATATATATATATATATATAAAATATAAATTGAAATGTATACGTGATTTTAAAATATAGACATACTTTGTTTGATATTATTTGCATAAGTCAAAATTTTAAAAATTAATAAACACTTTATAATACCTTTAACCTAAGATAAATTCAGTCTATAAATTAATTAACACCATTGAAAATAGAGACAAACGAATGTGAATTTTGCTAGTGTTTCCAGCTCTCGCCGTCGGTAAAACGTCTTGCGTTTTAAAATGCTAAAAAAGCTGGAGTTTCCCATATTGTCCTTCACGATACTTACTGATACCATGTGAACTTCATTTTTTTTTTCGGAAATTCATTAATGTACTAGAGTACATTTTTTTTTCGAGGAAAGTACAAAACGCTAACCATGCTTGTATATAGATTTTACACTTAAAGATCAACTAGTAAATTTTTTATCAATTTTGTGTACAGTTGCAAAAAGGGAATTGAGAAAATTATGAAAGTATTGTCAAATATAGACATAAGAATTTGCCATAACTTTGACTGTCATGTAATCGGAAAATTACGAGCGCGATAGGAGTATGAAAGCTTCCGTACACTAAGGACGTCTCTTGCTCGCGTACTTATCTCATCACCTCTAAGCCAAAGGCTAGCGTCACTCCTCCCTTATTGAACTTCTAAAGCTCGTTCAAACATTCAGTTTCGCTTCGGCCATCCTTTTCATGAAAAAATATAGAGTTTCTAGTAGCAGAAATAAAAAATTTTCTGCCAAAATATTCATGTCATGGTTTATTTACCCTGGAGTTAGAGTGTGAGACTTTGTGACTCTAAAGAACATTGTCTCACAGTGGTTTCTGATGTGCCATGTTCACTCACGGACATTTGAGTCAACTATTTGTTATTAGTAACAAATTTGTGACCGTCTAGTCCACATTCAGTTATTTTGATGCCAGTATTTTGTGAAGGTCCAAAAGTGATCAGCCTCTGTGTAACCTAAAATGATAGAGACCTATGAATTTCTGTAATCACGGCTTAGTAAAATGTCACGGTAAAAATGTGAACCAAACAAAAAATTATCACAGATTACGTCATAAGTTTCGACTTATGGTGGATAATTTGGATATTGTGACATAGAACATCGATTTGTAGCTTAACTGATGATGTTTCGATTACTTTTGGCATCTAAATAAAATGTGAGTGTTGAAGGAAAAAATCGACACGAAAAACGATCTCTTAAAAACTAAAAATAGTAGTCTCAAATTATGATCGACACTCAAATGTTTCGGGTGACTGCTAAATAAACCAAACAGGTAGTTTGAATTAGCAAACCTGAGTAAAAATGAGAAACTGCAAAAATCTTTCATATGTTGTGTGTACATATGTTACAATTCAAAAAGCAAAGCCCAAATTCTTAAATTACATTTAAATTTCAGTTTTGGAATAATACGTGAATTTGTGGATTTGTATTGTTTTTTTTTCTTCTATTTTCAGTTTCACTCATTTTAATTACTGATGTGCCGATTTTGTGTAATAAACTGTTTCAATTTTGTTAATTTATTACTACCTGTTTTGATTACTTGACGGTTCCCCGGCGCATTTAAGTGCCAACAATAATTTTAAACTATTAATTTTTTTACTTTTTAAGCAATATTTTGTGTGTAAGAATTTATACTTTTTTGTTCAAGTTGTTTTTGTAAGTAGCTTTTCAAATTGTAATACTTATACAATTATAAAATAAAATAATAATTATTTTTAAAAGTTTTAAAAGTATTACAGTCGTTATCATATACACTTTTTTTTATACTGTAATACTCAATTTATAAGTTTATTATAAATCCGTTTATAATATTTAAATGTAAATAAACAGTACAATATGAATAATCTTTTATGACCAACAATACTTACAGAATAAAATATAAATTTTCTGATATTGGTCTCTCTCTATTTGTCTATATATGTATATATATATTGTATTATATATATATATATATATATATATATATATATTGTATTATATATATGCATATATATGTGTAAATGAAATTTTGGTTATGATTACAACACTTGCTAAACACTTCGTTGCAACGATGTAAGGAACTACTTTACTAAATTATATAAATGACGCGCATGTGCGCGTCACATCAGCTACAGGTTAACATATCATTGCAGGACCATCGGTTTTACAAACATTTACTAAAATTGAAGTAGATTGAATAATTGAAATATAATAGTAAAATAAATTTTCAATTATACCTATTTGAATATGTATGAAATTTCCACATAAATTTGCAAAGGAGCTCATAACTTTTTACACAGCTGGACAGATTTTTATGAAATACAACTAAGAACCATTCCGATGAAATTACCTATCAGTTAAAAAAAATCATCGAAATAGGTCCACCTGTTTGGGAGCTACGTAGCCGTAGACAAATACACAGAGGGGCCGCGGTGGCCGAGCGAGGGGTCAGACCCCTCGCCACCCACCAAGGCGATCCGGGTTCGATTCCCAGCGGGGTCGGTCCCCAGATTTTCGCATGTGGGAATCGTGCCGGACGATGCCGTTGGTCGGCGAGTTTTCTCGGGGAACTCCCGTTTCCCTCGCCTATTCATTCCGGCACTATATCCATACAGCGCTCAAGACCAAAACCTCTTCACTCAAATACACAGACACACAGACAGAAATAGCGGTCAACTTTATAACTCTCCTCAATTTTCGTCGGAGGTTAATAAACGTTTAAAGGGAGCCACCTACCTGTCTGTTAGAGGCTCAGAAATGACGGAGATATAAGGGTGATTTTGAACCGCGTATAAAATGCCGCATTGCCTTAACGATCCAACCGACGAACTAGCGTGCAAGGTCCTGCCGAACCATTTTTACTATGGGACACTAAGCGGTGACCATATAGTTTTATTGGTGCAAAGTCTGTAACTAAGTTCAGTGAAATTCGCAACCTGAGTTTCACATACATTCGGTTAGTACATATTAAAGTAAGGCAGTCTGACAAAGCAGTTTTTAGTAATGTTGGAAGGCTTATAAACAGTGTGTTAACGAGAGTAGTGTCTTAAAAATGAGGCTCTGACCTTGTCTGAAGTATGTTTTTCTTTTCGTACGTTGGCACAATGGGCACACATTGAACTGTTTCGTAAAAAAAAACCTGTTTACGAACATACTGCAACGTATTTGAAGCGTGGGGTAGGCGGCCGCATTAAATTGCCTCATCTATAACATAACATGCAATTCACGAATTCGACTGGTTAAGTTGAAAGTTTAATGAAAATGCACTTAGAGATCTCGTTGACTTACAAATGCTCTGAGTCTGAAATAAGTTAACTGTTGATTTTAAAGAATTATAATTCAGCTAAGTAAATAAACATAAACATATGGACAAGTAAATTTTAAAATATATAATATACAGTATAGTAACAAAATATTATATAAAGTCTATATTTTAGCATTCAAAGTATTATTCGGCTGCATATCCGGTTGTTAGCATGGGAATGACGTTGCGCTTGTGACTGCCCGTAATGTGTGCTTATTCATTACGATTCTTGATCTCGTTAAGATACCCCGCACGTGGTTTGTGTGAAACGCATTAGCAACAATGCGGAAAGCTATTTACACAATGCAGCTAATTTATGTATCTCGTCCAGACATCCTCGTTATGAACAATTTAATTATTACGGAAGTGCACTCCTCCCTTTTTGCCGTGATGCAAGCGAAGGTCAAAGAACTGAGCGACCTTGAAATAGAGTGAACTGCTTTCGAATAAAATTGAATAAAATGTATGCAGTTACAGCGATGACTGCACAGAAAGAAAAGAATTAGCGACATTTACAGATTCGTTGACATCTTCACGTCGCAGTCACAGGTGTATTCGATAAACCCCCCCCCCCCAAAAAAAAATCCTTTTCTCACAGAATTGTCTGTGGGTATAAATAGCGTGTGTTAGTTGAAATTGGAGTACATGTTCTGGCTTCTCCGCAAGTTTTTATGTTACCGTGATTTCTGGAGGTAACATTTACGTATGGATATTCAGTCACAGCGGTGATCGACTGAAATTGGCGATGCACCGAGTATGTGTGTCATTGCTAGAGAGAGGTCTCATATTTTTAGCCTTTATGTGAGGAGAACTGTACGACGTAAAAACCACAAAGTTATTATTTTTTTCTCTTTTGCAACTTTATAGGGCACACAGTTATAAATTTACCTCACCGATGTATAGGAGTGTTTAAGGGCATGGACAGAGATGATGGTATATCGCGAAAATGGTTTGTGCCAACATACTCTTGAAAATACTGTAGCTTCTCGCAACATGTATAGTTGGGTGATGTACGTCTTACATAGCGTAGTTGTCTAAAGACCAGTATCAGGAACCACATATTACAATAGCAGAATTCTTACTGGCTCAGTCTAATAGGGTAACAGCTCCACGTACAAGCGAAAGCCAGTAATAATATGGTAAGCTGAACGTACATTGAAACCTAGCAAACAATCAAGTTTTCCCGCGATAAACCATCATCTTAAGGCATGGTCTGAAGCAATTTCACCGTCACATTTTTATTTTTGTATCATATCGTTTTTCTTATATTAGACATAAGTTGCGACTAAACTTACCTGTAACGAACTATTTTATCTATTGCAGTTTTTGCGCAATGGTTCGAAGTTTATATACCTAATACTGAAGTAATATGATTGAAGAGTTAGTTCCTCGCCTTCTGAACGATTCTGTCTGGAGATTTACCTGCATCTAGCAGTCTCCATTGCTGCGATTTGCAGGAGGGACTGTCCAACGCGTATCTCAGCACAAGTACTTGGGAGTCATCCTGGATGACAAGATGAGCTTCCTGCCGCATATTGATTATGTCAGTAAGAAAGCTGTTGTGACTTTGAGTCGGCTAAGATCCATTGGAACTTCAGAATGGGGCTTAAACTTCAGGACATTAAAGAAAATCGATGACAGTGTCTTTGAGGGCATTATCACCTATGGCTCAGTCATATGGTATCACAGAGCAGAGTTGGTAGCAGCGAGAAGGAAGCTCATCAGTGCTTAGAGGTCGGCACTGTTAAGTATCACAAAGGCATACCTTAACATCGAATGATGTCCTAGCTCAAGTGTTGGCTGTGGATCTGCTGGCCAGAGAAAGAGGATTATTGGCCGAACAACGCCGACGGCAAAGAATGACATCATCATTAGGTAAGAAAATGGCTAGAGAACAAACCTTGTTAAGGTGGCAGATAACTTGGGAAACTTCAGAAAAGGGGAGAATTACATTCGAGCTTTGTCCTGAAGTGAAAGACAGGATGAAGCGAAACTGGATAACAGTAAACCACTACAGTGCACAACTCCTGACAGGACATGGCAACTTCAAGGCTAAGTTGTACAGCATGAAATTAGTGGATTCACCTTTGTGTGATGTTTGTGAGACAGACGACACGATGGAACATGTAGTATTGGAATGTCTCAAGATCGAAGACATCAGAGAGGAATTCAAGGCACAACTACAAGACTACAGGATAGTTAATGTAGACCTGAAAACTATACTGGCAAACAAAGAAATTTTTGAGAAGTGGAACAGCTTTGCTACAAAGATTGGGAAACGACTCGAAGATTTCGACCAATGGCTCAGACAACTGGCGCAGGAGTAAAAGGCAGTAAATATACTAGAAAGGTTAGGTTCCGATGACCCATAAAGTGCCGCCTGGGTAAAGGCCTGATTAAAACTGGGTCTGGGCGAAAACTGATTGGAGAGGAGGGCAAGTTTTTAATGGATTACCGGCAGAAAGCCGTGTTTAGTAATTATGCTAGTACAGGCACAAAATCATCAAGAGGAGTCGCAAGAAAAGAAGAGGATATGTGCCGTGCATTGATTCACTCGTCCGAGTACAGTTTCAATGCGGGTGGAAGGAAGGCGTGCTGGCCTTCGGGCCTAAAACTTGCATCTAGAAGTCTAGTGGTTCCATTGACAACTCACATCAGACTGTATAGGGGCCTATGGTCGCTGCTAGAAACGTGTAAATATCGCGTTCTTATTTGTAGACGGGCTGGAATTCACTGCTTTATATTCACCCGACCACACTCCGTGACGTTAACTCCGAGCATTCGTATACTTTTCTGTTCCTACATTATAGGACAGTGGGTGATTTGTAGTGTATCTTATATCATTGGTTGCAAAAGTTCTTCAAGGCACGCTATACAAACTGCTGACCAACAACAGCGGTCAGATGAACGTACATTCACTTGGAGTCCAGTTTGCTGTAAGGAAATAACACGACATTTTCAGGACTTTAGCTATGTACCACTTCCCTTGGAACACATCTTCGCTTCACCATTTTTCGGTACGAACATAATCGCGACTCTTCAGTAGCCGCACCCCTCGTGTGAAAAGGTGTGGTTTTCTTGTAGAAAGTCACAATCGCTTTATATCCCTGCCTTTGTTTTTATTGCGATGTAGTCGCCGCTCGTGTCGCCGAACTGAGCACACTCGTGAGTGAGTTTAGCGCTGGTGAGGGGTGGCATGAGGTGAGTGTGGAGCAGCACCGGAATTAAGGGGCAAGAGAAACGGGAGATCCTCGAGGAAACCCGCCGACCAACGGCATCGTCCGGCACGATATGCGGAAATCCGGGGACCGACCCCGCCGTGAAACGAGCCCGGATCGCCTTGATGGGAGGCGAATGGTCTGACCATTCGGCCACCGCGGCCCCCTGAACACACTCGTTTTTAAGTAAATGTCATTATAGTTACTGCGTGTGTGTGGCCACAGCTTGCTTTAATGGCTGGGGGAAGTTACACTGCAAGCACTATTGTTCATTTATAAGAATGCAAGAATGCAGCTGTAAGTTGTACTGACGCTCACATACATACAGTGTAAACCAAATGAGTTTAACTCTTTTCCGTTAGAATCTGAAGCATACGCGCATATACCAGAAACTTATAAACTTACAGAAATGTGTTCTTTACGCCACACCCTCAAATTATCTTTAATTGATTATTTTTTGTTGATTAGCCAGCCAACTATCTTCACGAACCGAAAAAAATGTAGCTCCGTTAAAAGTTTTGTTTCGACAAACGACAAACAAAGATCACGGCCGTAGAAGAACAGGTCTGGACACTCGCCTGGAAACTGGACCCCCTTGTTGTTTGGCTGTAGTTCACCAAGTTACCGAGAATATTGTGTTTTACTGGCGCTGGTGTTACGGCGGTCGGACTAAACTCCGCCCACTTCCTTTCCTCTAAGGTAAACAATTTATCAAAACGTATTTTTTTATAAATTTATGAAATACTTTTTTCGCTCACAAATTTAAGAAAAGGCTCCAGCAATCTTTATTTACTTTATAAATTTAACAATGGAAAAAAGTGGACGGAGTTTGAGTCCGACCGCCCAAAAGTGGACGGAGTTTGAGTCCGACCGCCCGGAAAACAGCGCCAAAAAGTACGGCATTCTCGGTAACTTGAACTACAGCCAAACAACAAGGGGGTCAAGCAAAATACATTTTTAGATAGGCGAGTGTCCAGACCTTTTCTTCTACGACCGTGACAAAGGCGTATTTTGTTAACCTTAAATCGTAATAAACATATATTATCCACAGGAATTTTTTTTTATATTCAAAGTGTTTTTGTCACAATGCAAAGCATTACGGTTTACACTTATTTCGTGAATGTAATTCTTTCTAGCATAATGTTCATTATAAAAACTTGCTATTTCCATACAATTTAGCTTCATCGTCACTTACAATACGTAGTCAGGATGGCCGAGCGGTCCAAGGCGCTGCGTTCAGGTCGCAGTCCACTTCTGTGGGCGTGGGTTCGAATCCCACTTCTGCCACGTTATTTACAATTTTCTTTTTGTGTTTAGGGAACCGGTTAAGAACCGATTTAAAATCGCCATTCCGTCTTCATAAAGGAAAGTCTAAAGGCAAAAGCGGTCACCTATTTACGATTAATTTATTTTAACTTCGCCAGTTTGACTGGAGCGAAGAAATAAGTTAGGCAAGAGTTATCCGAATGCAAATGTAGAATTAGCCGAATGTTCCACGTTCATATGAAGTGTTTGTAACTTGTCTGACTTAAGTGAGGTCCAGCTTATCTTCAGGCCTTGCTAAGTCGTTTTTTTTTTCACATTGGTGCAAAAAACTCAAAAAAATTAATGGAATGCTTTAAAAAAAATCAAGACTAAGTAAGAGCCGTCATACAGTGCCAAATTCTATGTAGCGGTTTTACAAAATAATGCACAGTACATTGACAAAACATTCGTTTGCTTAATTTTGGCTTATTTTCATGCCGAAATTGGTTGTCTTTGGGTGCAAAAGTCTTTAAATCTGTGAGGTTTATTGGTAACCAAAAAATTAAGCACAAACTAGGCTATATTCGTGTCAAAATAATGTAGGGATTCTTCGATATGAAAATTATGTTGCTTTTAAAATGTTTCCAAAATTATGGAAAAACTACAGGCTGTGGTTTTATTAAGAGGTCTTGGGTGTTTGAGACACAGAAGGGAAGGCGTGACATGGGCACTCACTCCTATAAGTGCAAGATGCTGAACTAGCAGTGTTCTCGTATTCCTGCAATGGCAATGCTTTTAAAAGGTGTCCTTATATATTAACTTGTGAGAAATAATTTAAAAATTTATTAACTGGTAGTAATGAGAAGACATTTTATTAGCAATTAATTTTTAATTTTAACTGTATGAAATGACTACTGTGTGTCGGGTGGTGTAGTAGTTTTTTTTTTAAACGCATTATGTTTCTGACGTAATCGACAATCCTCCTTTAAGTTACGTAGACCTGTGCATTCGGAACACATAAAATAGTTTCTAAATAAAAAAACCGCGGACTTGAAGCTGACTGTAATTGGTTCAAAAGCGAGAACATTTGTATGAACCAAATATTCTGAAAATGCTATTTATTTGCCTTTTGCTCAAAATTATATAGCATTTGTAACCTATCTGAATATTTCGTTTTTTTAAGTAATACGTAATTGAATTAAGTAAGAAAAAAAGTAACATGAAATAACATTTCCTTGTATACTTTGCAAAAGTGAAAATAAGAAAAATGTTTAAGAAATAAGGTATCAAAAGAATCTCCTGACAAACATGGCAGATATATTGTTGCTAATAAAATATCTTAAATATTAATATTTTTACGACATTGGTATTTTCTGCCTGTAATCAAAACGAGCTACTACATAAAGATTGGAACACATTCTGATAAGTTTTGCTCTCTACTTTTTTTTTTTACATTCAGGACAAAACAGTTTTTTGTTTTACGAAATGGAACTCACGCAGCTGACTTGACGCTTCTAGAATTACTTTGGAATCAGTAATTTGCCGCCAGACGTTGAAGCAATCTATGAGAGAAAAAATTACCTGTTTCTCACCCCCTTTCTCATTTTATTCTTTCTATACTCTGTCTCTCGCAAAAGGGGTTATGTGCTAATTTAGCTTTAAATAATGCTACCGCAGTTAACCTTACCACAAGTATGACGCACAGGAGGAAAGTTAAAAGTGGTTATTAAGTTATTTTTAAATCGTCCTTTTCACGACAGACGATTTGAGGCTTTAATTATGATATCTTTCAATCGGAGTGTAAATATATAACCGTCTGTAATTTAACATTAAAATAAAGCACAATAACGATTATTCTCCTGGTATTTGTTGTCAAGTGGTATATACACTACACTGCACATTTCGAATGTGATACATTAAGTCGGCATGTCATCTGTCATAGACTCATAGTTGAATACAAATCAAAATCACGTGTTAAGATTTTTTTACGGAATTTTGATGGACGCTCTGGATCAGTAGTTTCTTGATGCTGCTTTTCAAACACATTCTCAGAATTTGCATTAAGGGGGAGTGTTAGACAATGTTATTGTATTTTTATGTTTTTGAGCCATGACATTTATTCAAACTGTATCATCAAAATTTCCTCTTCGTCTCGACAAAGCAGAGTATATATTTTTGGTAAACTGCTTGACATAAACAATAATGTAATATTTCAGTAATATGTCATTCATGCAGAATCATTACAAGAGAATTCTTGAAAGTTAACCTATAATTCTCTTGCAAAGATTCTGCATCACAAATTAATGAAAGATTCCATTATTGTTTATGTCAAGCAGTTTATCAAGAATATATTATCCTATGCTTTGTCGAAGAGACAGTTTTAATAATGCAATTTCAATAAATGTTATGTCTCAAAAACTGAAAATACAATAAAATTGTCTAACTCTCCCCCTTAAGGGCGCCGCCTACCACAGACCACAGCGGGAGCAATCATGGGACTTTACATGATATATCCGATTGTGTGCAGTCAATCTGTCTCCGGTACATGTATGACACCACTGATCTGTTTGTTCATCTCGATGTGGCCTACATTGCTACGTAATTTTTAGGCTGCTTTATTTCAGTGCCTTAAAAACTATGTTTAAATAAGTATTTCCACTTTCAAAAAAACTCGAAAACACTTTCCCATATCTTTTTAAACAAATTTTAATTTCTGCGGCAATATTTTCATCTGAATGTATAAAATTGTTTTCGCCCGAGAGTGATGTCTTGAAAGGTGACTGAAACCCCCCAAATATAATTTAAAAAATCTAAATAAGTTAAAGTGTTTATAAATTGAACCTTCCATAAAGATAAGAATTCCTTTCCTTATATCTTCACATATTTGCCACAATGTACTGTACTTCAGGGTAGTTACTTTTTGTTAATTATTTCATTTTAGTGGTTAGAATAACTTTTGCTGCTTATTTATAAGAAATCTCAAATTGTCAATTTGACAGTTTTTTACGTGTAAACTGTGGAATAAAATTTTTTTGTTGTGAAAAATGATATATATATATATTACGTGTTAAAGTTCAGCAGTGTTTGGTACACATAAAATATTCAGAATTTTTTTAATATGAGCTCCATTAAGGAGTTCGCCTACGCTAGGCTTTTATTGTTGCATCACGAAAGCAGTAATGTAATAGCTTACGGATAGCACTTGCTTGCGTGTTAACAGTATCACCCTTGTATCTGGCTCTCAGTTTAACTTTTGTAGCAACTGGCAAATAATTATTTTTCGTAAAATTTGTGGCCCAGCTTGGCAGTTTAGTTCTATACACAACTAATTAACATCATAGCTACGGCATAAGTATGCTCTAATTTTACATGTAAATCTCTAACTTTGCTCACACAAGAGCAGCGCTCTTAACGTTTCCACACAAGCAAAATGTTAAACCCATTATTTGAAAAACAATGGAATATTATTTTCATTTTTTAAACAATGGATTGATCAAGTGCATAAACAATAGCACAGTCATAACCAACGAAATACAAACGTACAGTACAAAAAAAATAGTACAAGATAAACCCTTTGACATAATCCTTGATCAGTCACTGATATCAAAAACACCACTTCGTGTTGTTTCTTAAAACATTAGGAAAAACACGCATTTCGCAACGAAAATTATGCAGTTAATTCTTGATCTGGGGTAATCACGCATAATTTCAGGCTAACTCATATATCCACCCAGTGTATAAGTTTAAAGAAAAGTCAAGCGTGGAAATAAAATCTCCGTGTGGGGTCACTCAAAATTTTCTTCAGTGGGAAACGAAGCGAACGTTGCTGCTGGTTGGAGGCGTTTTCTTGAGGCGCTCCCATTTTTCCCAGATATTGCATTTTGTTCTTCCTCAATTGTCATTTGGTACGATCCAAATCTCTGCACTGCAATTTAAGGGTAATTATACCATTGGTCAGTTTCAGAACTCCTAAACTCATTCGTCTGTAGCCTGTAAACACTGTTCTATGTTTAGTGCATGCATGAGACATAGTGTTGTGTCGTAGCGTCAACAACGCGGCACTGCCAAAAACTCATAATGGCCAGTTCACGTGCAATACTATTAGTTTTACGGCAAAAAATACAATTTCTAAAATTTATAACGAATGCCGTTTAATTAATACATAATACCTCTTAGTAATTATTTCGTTCAATAAAGGTAATTCCCCGCAGTTCATGAATAATAATGCACGAGTCAAAATTTATAGTTTTTGGAACATACCCGTAGTGAAATCTAACTAACATACAAAATAAAGATGTATGCAATTGAAATTGAAATATCAATCGTAATCGTGTATTTGAGTTTTAAAAAAATGTGTGAAAATTGAACGATTTTATATTTTCTCCGCGTTTAGTGTTATTAAGTACCTCTTGGCTTTATATTCGCCGTCAACTACTCTATCTCTGTAGGTTAAATATATTTTCAATAAGCATGTTCGAAAACCGTAACATTTCGAATTTCAATTATGCTAGAACTCAGTGAAGAATATGTGTGTGTATATATATATATATATATATATATATATATATTTACTAAACTGAAATGTTATTACAAGCAAATTCTATTAGTTCAACAGTTTTTGGTAGGTGGATTATGATTATTTTTTTCTGTCGAGAAAAATTATCGACAACAGTCTTCACGAGCAGTAGTAGCTTTATTCGAAGAATATTCACTTCGGGACACATACTCCTCTCCCTCCACCTTAATTCACTCATACCGAACGTCATCAATTTATTTCCGCATACATAGATGTGGTGCGCTAACCGTAGCAAACTGCGTACGACATCCAGAAAAGAAAATTTAATAACTATTTATTATCAAACCCAGTGCAATCAAGAGAACGCTTAACTCTCTTGGGTATCCAATGAGGCTTCGCAACACCTAGTTTAAGAAAACACCTCGCACATTAAGAAAATACCGCTGGCCAGTAACATTCTAATCAGAAATATTTATAATACGTTATCTTGAAAGCTATTCCTCTGCTCATACATGACATAGAGCATTAAATGCTGACAACGCACAAAGCGATGTTTTGATGACACCAACAACGTGCTCCAGCAAAGTTGTAAATTTCCTTGCCTTTTAGAAATAGTGTTTTGCCATACCACATTTTAGAAGTTTAAACTATATATTTTTCTTAGTTCGCAGTGTTCACAATCTTTTTGAAGAAACCCTTTTCCTTGTTAACAAAATCTTCTGAGAACTATCTGGTTTACTAAATTCATTATGCTTATTTTGTCACATACGTACGTGGGTACGGTTGGATATACTGATTTTTTTCCCTACTGTGAACTATTTTTAATTATCTTCATAGATGCTAGATCATTTCATTGTTGAGTGTTAAAATGTCATGACATGAGTATCGTGAATTTTACAATTTCCCTTAAAAGAATGATTCATTTTTTAAATTTAAAATATACGAGTTGTTAATATTACTACTGTAATTACGAACACATTTACACATACTTTTATTGAACACGACAACTTTCGCGAACTATATAACACAGATGAAGAAAACAAATAAGAATTAAAAGCGATAAGTAATAAGATACTGTGTTTACGTTTGATGCATTAAAAAATTGAAATATAAATATTTGAACTCAAGTACGGAAAGGATGCTTCGTTCCTGCAAAGAAAAAAAACAGTACAAGCTTATACTGTGATAGTGCCTTTCCATCCGGAACATCTTCCTCATAGACAACGGTGGGATTAGGTTTTTTTTTATTTCACAGGATGCAACAGAGCTAGATTCCGATCTCTTTTTATTTCAGTAGAGCTGAGTACACAAGCGAACGTATACACGACTTATTTACCCTTGCTCCATGGTCTTGCTTGTCACGCGTGGTGGTACGTTCACGGTCCCCCCTCCTCCGTAAGAACTCTTTTCACCGCGGTCTCGTCGAGCTCCACAATAATGCCAACATTCCCCCCATTGTTTCCCGCACTTGCACTTTCCATCATTGTTCCCCCGGGAGCACCGGCAACACCAGGAAGCTGCTCCGATGGGGCGACTGCTCTCCAACCTCGGAGCGCCTGTCCTTAGCCCACCGCCTGCAGTCTACACCGAAAAACAATATGTATTTTTACGAAAAGCATCTTGGGGCTTATGGTGATGTAGTGGTCAATTTTCTCTCAACTTAACCATGGGTGATTTGAGAACAAATTATCGGCAGTGGTTTCTCGCGATTTTCGCACCCTTGGCCTTACTCTATCAACCCACGTGTCGTCTTACCTTATTTGTCTCTAGGGTAGGTAGGGTTGGTGACGGACGTGTCTGTCTTGTTTGTTTTATTGCAGCCGAAATTTTTTTTCGTACGTAATGGTACAATTATATAGGACAAATCATACAAATTATGTAATGTAAGGTTAAAATGTATGTACAACTAGCAGTCCCCCGCGGCTTTGCTCGCGAGTATTATTCGTAACTGATAATATTTACTTTAATTTAAAAACCTCTTTGTACACAAGATTGGTACTTCAGTCATCAAGTGTTAGAATGTCCAAGCGGCTAGTTGAACTAATTCTGCAAAAGGATAAGTAGCTATAGCTGTCCATGCGAAAAGCAGTCTTAAGTTTGTCCCTGCCACTAACAGCGACTTCGCCTGGGCCTTATTTATAAAACTGCCAATTTGACGTTCTATGGTAGTTACAGACGTCTAAGGTAAGAGGTTAATCGAATGAGAAACATCTGTTTACCCTGTGCACAATCATTGGTGACGGTGCCCTCAATTATATATTGTCAAAATATTCACTTTAACTTAATTGACATTACAAAGTTTCAGAGAGTTAAGGTTTCGCGGAAACGTATTTGGTGCCCCAAACCTTAGATTAGTGAGATGATATATCGTCGGTTTACTGCCAAAAGTGAGAATGTCAAAATGAGATAAAATTATAAAAATGCTAGGAATATGTATATGTTGTTCACGAACAATTGTCCAAGTTTAAAGTCTATTCGTCGTTTCGTACTGTTGTGTCACAGTATAGTAACATACCACATTTTTGTTAATATCTACAATTTATTACTGTTTTTAAACGAAATAGCATTTATGACTTAATCACTTTTGGCAGTATACCGACGATATGTCAGCTGATATTGTAGGAACCTAAGTGGAAAGCGAACTGCAATTTTACCCCTTTTAAAGACTACATGTAAATTGCACTAATTCGATCTGCCTTGTAGTTTTTGTGTGTCAGAATTGAACGTTTGCACGCAGCTTTTAAAGGAATTCGAGCCCAGAACCTCCCGGAATTTAGACCTGAGTAACAAACAACTGCGTCACGTAACGTCGAAATAATTCATGAAAATAAAATTTATTGAAAAAAATATATACATATCTGTGTCCTGGGATCATAGAGGTTGTACAACACTACGTCTCGATAGGTTACTGTAGTGAAACTCCTCTATAAGTTGTTTCTCGCTGCTCGTTCCTGCTTTTCGGATCGTCTGCCTTGATTATTGACCAACTAAGTTTTATTCTTAATAATTACGTTTCTTACAAATAAAAAAATACATACATATTTTTTTAAATATTTACGTAAGCATCACTCTGACGCAAACACCACCTCAATATCGCTACTGGTTAGATAGATATCGTGGGTTGATGGAAAACAAATTTTGTGTTTTTTTCACCCTTTTGGGTGTCGAATTTCGAAATATTTTAAATTTACATCTTAGACATTTGTATAAGTATCCAACTGAAGTGTAAATCACATCGCTAGCCCGTTCAGTTGAATTAAAATCGATCATTCACTAAAAAACACATATCACCCCTGCACAGTATTGAGAAATCGAATTTCGAAAAATCTGAAAAATATTTTGCGGTAATTTCTGTAATCATCATCCTGAAGCAAAAATTAATTATATATCTCGACGGGTTCGATAGATATCGAGGATTTATCTAAAACAAGTTCAAGGTCTTTTCACCACTTAAGAGAGTATATTTCGAAAAACACTTGAATCACGTTTTAGAATACTTTATTGGTATCTCGTGGACGTAAAAAACACAACATTAGCCCGCTGGGTTCAAGATATATAGACGATTAATTGAAAACGCTTTTCACCACTTTTTACCCCTTTTCACGTCCTTAGGTGGCGAATTTCGAAAATTCCTGAAATTAATTTTTAGGTATTTGAGTAAGCATCAATCCTAAACAAAAATCACGTCTCTATATAAAAAACTATGGGATCGATATATATCGAATGTGAGTCGAAAACTCATATTACCCTATTTTTAACTAGTTTAGGGCCGAATTCGGAAAATATATTTTAAATGGTACTTGGAATACTTACAAAAGCACCATTTTAAAGCAAAGAGTACTTCGATATCTCGATTGATTCGATAGATATGGAAGGATAATCGAAAACACATTTCACGTATTTTCACCCCTTTAAATAAAGAATTTCGAAACGATTTTGAGTCCTGCCATAGACATTTGTAAAAGTAACCAATTAAAGTTAAAATCACGACGATAGCAAATTGTGTTTCAAAGATAAAGACGATTCATTAAAAACACATTTTGCCCCTTTTTACTGTCTGGGGGTCGAATTTCAAAAAAACCTAAAACTACTTTTTGGGTATTTACGTAAGCAATATTTTGAAGTGAATATCAACTCTATATCCCGATGGGTTTGATAGATATCAATAGTTGATTGGAAACACATTTAAGGTCTTTTCAGCCCCTTAAAAGTTGAACTTCGAAAAATCCTTAAATTGGCTAATATGCATTTTTACGAGTGTCCTATTAAAGTAAAAATCACGATGATAGGCCGTCGTGTTCGAGCTCTATCGACGTTTCTTCGGAAACACATTTCACCCCTTTTCACCCCCTTAGAGGTCGAATTTCAAAAAATCCCTTCTTAGTGCTCGCCTACGACCTGAAGGGAACCCTCACAAAAAATTTCACGATTCTAGGTCCAGTGGTTTGGGCTGCAGTTTGATATGTCAGTCAGTCAGTCAATCAGTCACCTTTCATTTTTATGTATATAGATGATATGATTCAACTATATTCATTCTTTGTTTCTGTACAACTGTTCAGTCACCATTGGTTGGATCATGTCTTAATAAATCTGGAACAAAAATAAAAAGCTAGACAGACGGACACAGACCAGTCTGGCTGTTTTTTACATTTCATTACTCTAACTGTTCTTACTTTTTTGCACAGAAAACACTTTTTTATTGTTGGTTAAAGTGGCCGCCACAACCTTTCCAACTTCCTTGCCCAATTTGATTCCACTTACGATGGTTATCACGTGGCTTTTATTTTACTTTGTGTCGAGACCACATACAGACATGTGACACACAACTGTACATAAAGACGGAAACTGGCAGGGAACTCAATCGTACGGATTTTCTTGTATGTTAAAATGCGCATTTTGCATTGTAAGAGATTTTGGTCAGCGCTTAACATCGAGGTCTTCAACGCTGGGGAGGGGTGATATGAGGTAAGTACGGTGCAGCACCGGAATGCAAGGGAGGGGGAATAGGAAGATCCCGAGAAAACCCACCGACCAACGGCATCGTTCGTCACGATTCTCAATTACGGAAATCTGGGGACCAACTCCGCTGCGAATCGAACCCTGATCGCCTTGGTGGGAAGCGAATGGTCTGACCATTCGGCCACCGCGGACCCATCCAGTTTGTCATGTATTTACTGAAATAAACTAATTTACACTGCATTGTGATGTCACGGGCTTATCTTTTAATTTTAAAAAGATGCTTAAAATAATTTAAAATCCATTATTTTCTGCATTTTTTTAAATACAGAGAAGAATATTGTTTTATGTTTTACAACTTTAAGCGCGTACCCTTTGATGTGTAATTTGAGTGTTAATTACTTAACTAAAATTAGTTTGTTGGTTTTCGTTGGGTGCATGCTGCCAGTGTCGAGAAAATTGCGATCTTGTAAATTTAATAAAAAAAGTCACATGAAACTTAACAACTGTTTAAAGTTAAAACCTAGCCCGGTAGCGATAAACCACGGGAGAAGACGAAGTTGTAATTCACTGTAGCCCATTTCTTTTGGGTGGACCCGACTTCAATTATCAGTCCGGCAATAATTTCAACTCAGTATAGGCAGGAATATATAAATAACTTCAAAAATAATATACGATTAATTACGTCATTTATATTGTTCAGATGTTATTGATCTATGAGTGTTATTGATCTATGGTGAGTGAGTGAGTGAGAGATTTTGGTCAGCGCTTAACATCGAGGTCTTTAGCGCTGGTGAAGGGTGACATGAGGTGAGTATGGAGCAGCGCCGGAATGAATGGGCGGGGGAAACGGGAGATCCCCAAGAAAATCCGCCGACCAGCGGCATCGTCCGGCACGATTCCCACATGCGAAAATACGGGGACCGACCCCGCTGGGAATCGAACCCGGATTGTATAGCACGGTGTTACATTTTACTACAGCACCATAATGATACGTTTTAATATAGCTTTCTAAAAAATCTAATAATATAAAAATACAGTAATTTGGTTAGTCATGTCCCACCTTGACGGCCAACTAAACCAAAGAGTTGTAATTCGGGAAAATATCACAACCACAGTCGTAGTAGAACATGTTTGATCGTTTGCCATGAAAATTTGTCTCCTTTACTGAGTACGTTATTTTCTGAAATACCGTATATTACTTAAGGTAATATTAAAACATCGTTACCGCGTTGGCGCCGTCGGTTAGCTCGGGAACTAAACCATCTCAACAAATCGCTCTACTTGACAGCGTTGGTTGATTAGCGAGTGTCCGACCTGACCTGTACTTCTAATATCGTGATCATAACATTTATATCAACGGCAGTGCTTCTGGGTTAGTACTGGAATTAACTTAATGGTTCATACTTTTACTAACAGGATAATGTTAAGGAGGAAATATGATAACCAGTATTAAATCTCTCGTAAATGTGTTTTAGTGGTGAGGTTACGAACACTAAACAAACTTAGAACATGTATTTAGGTAATGGAAAAATAAGTAAATTTTGTGAACTACATTCAGTTTAATTACTACAAAAGAGTTTATTGCATAACTTACGAACATACTCGATCCGGGGATTTAAGTGATGAAGCATACTGAAGAAAAATATTAAGGCATAATAGAGGAGAAAATACTGAAAGTTCTTTACTAAACTACATTGAAATGCTCTCAAGGAAGTGGTTTGTACATCCGCATGTAACAACAAATTATAACATAACGTGCGAGAGATAACATTTCTTGGATGTAAATTAATTTATAGAAGTTTCAAACGTTGAAACACCAAAAAGTTCATTTATCTCGACGAAAGAACTGTATATTATTATTTACAGAGCCAATTTAATACTATCTACAACAAAATCATAAAATTATAGGTTTTTTTGTTTTGAAGGCAAGAAATCTTAATAAAAAAAGTTAAGAAATGAATAAATAAATTAAGCATAGTTATATTTTAAATTAAATGGACGAGGTAACAAATATAATTTTAAAAAATGCACACCTATGGTTGGTAATGTAAATTACCCAAATTATCACATGCATATACATTGTAAACTGTGTAACCCACAGTCAGTTAGTTAATAACTTATCATTGATGACAGCCACAAAAATTATAGTTCTGAAAAAAACATCACAAAGTCAGAAGTAACACTTGGAAATTTTCCAATATTTAATTTTTTTATATTACATAAACACATAAAAGATGAACGCTTACAGTACAACAAAGACAATTACCGCTCATGATCCTTAATTGACTACCGGAGTATAAAGATCCGTCTGAATTTAACGTTTGCGGTTACGTCTTGAATTTAACGTTTGCGGTTACGTCTTACTTCGCGCGGCAATGAACTCGCGGTTACGTGGAGCAAGGTCAAGCGCGAGTGATGTAACGAGGAAACGGAAGTTGTAAAAAGACTCCATGTTCGGCAACAACTTTGTTCGTAAAGTAACGTTATGGTTAATTCTACTACAGGTTAGGAAGATCAGAGTTAAAAGTTTGTCACAGGGGAAATTTCTGCCGCTTGAGCCCTAGTATCGGCAATGGGGGCAAACTGACCAATCACAGAGCTTTCCTGGATTTTAAGTTGCGTTAATTTGATGATTTAAAACGCGAAATTAGTTTATTTTCAGTTTAAAATTAAGTTAAATGACTTTAGTCATTTCTAAGTCTACTTAAATTTAATTTCCTTACGGTTCCGTATTTTTCCTGGACCCTTAGCGATAGCTGCGAAACTAGCGGTAGAAATTTTCCCTGTGCCAAACTATCCCAAATGAAAACACATTTTCTTTATAACTTGTAGAATTAACCTTAGTAACGTCGATATTCGGGTTACGTCTGTATATGCTGTTTGTTGTTAAGTTTGTGCAATTTTAGGCCCTGATAATTTTTCTTGCCAGCAGTTTCTATCTTCCTACCACTTACTACTACAAATAGAGTTAGACCCCGTTTATCCGAGCCCCGATTATCCTATCCCCGATTAAGTATGTGCCCGTGTTAACGAGGTACTCTATGCGATACTAATGTAAGCCTCGTCCTCTTGAATACGAATTCAATGTGTTACAGTTGCGACCCCTCGTTCGGTTTGTTTACAATTATTCGAGATAAAAACTGTTCAGAGTTTGAACTAGTGTTTTTGTGTTTTAGTGTAAATGTAAAGTAGGCCCTACTGTTTCTCCTGAAACGTAGCATGACGGAAGTAACTTAATATGTTAATTGTGTACATAATTGTTTACTAACTGTCGCTTTTTTGATGTCATAAGGCCAGTCGAGTGGACGTAGCTTATGTTATATACATTTTGCGTTCCGTATTATCCAACTTTCTGGCTCTCCGAGGTAGGGTCGACCTATATTCACTCGGGTTGTAGGAGTTCTACTGTAATGTCACGTGATTAATTAACTGAAAGAATACATTCAGTTGTATTAATATATATATTACAATTTTTAATGTCTGTTAGGATGTCACAGTATGTCCAGAAACGGCCGTACAATAAATAAACCACGCGATCCTGGGCTAAATTGAAGATGAAAACGTTAGAGGCAAAATGTTGTGCAATGACTTTTTACGTGCGCAATGTGGCAACATAGCGCGAAGTTCCTTCTTGCGGCAAACATATATCTTACTATCACTGCTCTAGCCATTATATTACGGGCGCTTGTTCAAGTCTGGAGCAGTCCAAACATTACTTTATGTTTTCTAAACGTAACATACATGAAATAATACTTGGACGTGAAACACAAGGGCGTCTTACTCCGCGCTGTTACCCCATTGTGCGCAAAAGAAGTGGTACATTATGCCACTAACATTTTCGTCTTCAATATATCCCTGGATTTGTGTGGTTTGATTAATATACGGTCGTTCCTGGACGTCCTGTATAGCCGTTAAAAACCGCGTGTCTATGTTACGCTCTCACAGTTCCGATGAGCACGAGCGTCACGACACGACAGTAATATTTTTTAAGTAAAGGTTACCTTCACTGCACGAATGTTAATGCACTTTGACATAGAAGCTTTATTTTCATACAATTTCTGTTCATATTACAAACTTTAATTACATTCTTGTACACATGAGACGGCAGAAAATGTAAATGTTATTAAAAGGTATAAAACTTAATTGATATTGGTTTACCCTAGTTACTATTAACCTCAGGCTAACAAATTTCCCCAGTAAGAAAAACACTCGCGTAGAGCACAGACTGTGATGTACCGTGTCAGGCATGGTCTATTTAATGCGAAACCGCTACATTTATTCTAAATATGCGTATCTACCAAAATATATCACATTTCAATTATCCTTGTGTGTTTTAAGAAATACAGCACATCTATTATAAACATGACTTTGGGGGACCTAAATATCGCTAAAATCGACTTTTAGAGACTCTTGTAGAAAGTTACTTTCTTGATTTGTAAAACTTAGTCACATATTCATTCATTTGTCGTTATGCTATAATTACCACAAATAAAGTTATGGTCACTGCTTATCTTAAATCCCCATTTTAAAAAATACAACTAAACACTCCGTGCAAATTTATTACCCTGTATATAAATGTGGTACTACTATTGTCACATGCACATCAGTCTCACCCGAACGGTTAGAATTTCTTTAGTTCATTTAGCGGATAAAGTGCGTCGCTTTAAGACTTACTCTTAATATGTGGATGTACTACATAAGGTTACATAGTCGGACTATGTTTACGAGGTTTCATATTTTTCCCGCAGTGTAGTTCGACAATAAATTAATAGAAAGATTACTTCCTGATTCTAAACTCCCTGGCCATGTGAGAGATTTATCGTTCTGACAACATAATTGTCTTGTAACTGTTTTTTCTGTGCGTTTCTATCGTCTTGAAAAAGTTGTGTCTTTCTCGTATATGCCATGTAATTACAGCACAGTAAAATCATACATTTCTTTGTATTATGAAACTCCCAATAACTCGTGCCCACATCAATGAGATTTAAAATCATTTTGGCACGAAAATGATTATAAATAACATTTTATCCATCCAATGTATATAAAAAGTCCAAAAAGTAACCATACAAGAAAAACAAATCACGTACCTGGAAATAAATTTTGTTACGAGGGTCTGCTGTTAACGCATTTTCGTAGGGACGATCTATCTAGTAGATAACAATTGCCGGGTAATACAAGCATTGCATTATTACAGCAGAAATACACATTACACATAGCAATAGTTGTATATTTTAGATGTTGAAAAACGGTTTCATTTATATTTCGGGCATGTTGAAGTAAATATTTCCTATATGTATGCAGTAATGGCATCAATATAATAAACTGAACAAAAAAACTTAAACGTTCATGAATGTTCATCAAGTGATGATAAACTGAAAAAAATATATCCGCAGTACAAATTTTGTATTGTTGTTAGAGCGTTACACTTTTCTTAATTAAGAAGAAATTTATCGCAAATAATTTAATTTTCAAAGATACACATTTTTCTTCAAATTTACACTAAACTTAATCACATTCATCCGTCTTACATGATTTGTTATGTGATACATTTCATTAAAGCTTTTCACAGTTGACTGAGTATTTCTAATGACCTTACTAGATACTTTGAGAATGTATTGGAGATGGTAGGTACGTTATGTCGGATAATTCCTTTCTCCCACGCTTTCATTCCACTCTTGCTCCATACACATTTCATATTGCCAACAGGAGGGGTAGGGCACCGTCCTTAAGTAAACTGGGGGGGGGGGGTTGTTTATGTTTCTCGCTTTCTTTATCTTTCCTTATATTTACCCTTTTTCTTACATTTACATTTCAAAATGACGTTAGTTTATTTTTTTGTAGTTGGACGATATCATCCAAAGTATTAATTCATATTACAATACCAATATATTTTAGTATCTCCACCCAACCACTCACAGAAATATTGGCACGTCCTAATACTCAAGTTAAATACTGCTGATTTCATCGAATGTCTCCACACCGTTTTACTCCATGCACTTTTTTCAATTTTTGTACATCCATAGGTCTAACTATATTAAAATCGCCACGATAAAATCACTTGCATTCATACAAAAACGTCTCAGAATATATCCCCATACAAATAAAAAAACTAGAAATTTATCTTCTGGGTTATCAATTTATTTCAAATTAGCCTCAGAGGTTTAGTTATTAGATATTTTATCCCTGGCGATTTGTTAAAGAAACAATAAAAATATTGTTCCACAGAGTTGTTCATACGAAAACTAAGAAACGCGTAATTTTTTTATTTTGTAGGAAATGTATTGCACGCATACGCGAAGCATTGTCGTGTTTCAAGGAAAGCAGTATTAGTACCTACTATAGACTGCATCATGAGCGCGTGGAATTTACAAGTCTGCAGGTACCAACCAATAAGAAAATGTAGCTATTACTGAAGGGCTACTGGAGACTTCGTTACTCAACACTTGAATGCTACTGGCTAGAAATAGACCAGCACATACTAGTCTAATGGTTCCGCAGACCACTCAGAGTTATGTATAGTCGCTACTTAGCACCATTTATCTTGGAACACGTTCACTCTTCGCTTCTGATTGCACGAGATATTAACAAGAAGACCAGTGCTTAATACATTTGTGAAGTTATATATGTATCTTATTTCCATGACCCAAAGCGTTTACAAATTTTTTTGGTGATCGTGAAATACGAAGAGGAATGTTTATTCAATGTGAATTAAGCAATTTTGTAATCAAATGTGAAAAAAAAAAAAAATAAAAATTACAGTTATTTATCTATAACTAGAGCCCACGATTTTTGGTGAAAAGAATTCTGCAACAATTTGTTTCAATACCTTGTGTGCACAAATGTAGCTCTGCTTCTTGAGTATTGGCAGAATGTAGGCGTGGCTCATTTGACTAGTGCCAGCAGGGACAAGGTTACTGCGACACCACACGTCTATGATTTGCGGGTAAAACCCCGAGACGCTGAGAATTTACAACAGCCAATCGCTGACCACGAAGCAGAGCTGCATATGTGCACATGAGGCATTGAAACAAATTGTTGCAGAATTCTTTTCACCAAAAATCGTGGGCTCTATCTATAACTGTATATTGACGAAAAATAATAATTGACTGTATTTATGATGTATTAAATTACTGAAATAAATCATCTCAAGTATAATTTTTTTAATTTGTTCACACAAAGCAAGAATCAACACGTTAGCAAAAAAAAATATATATATTTCGAGGGAGAATCCCGCAGTGGAACACGCTCGACTGAACGATACACACAGTAACTCGGGTAGGGATGGTGACACAGGGGATTGAAAGAAGTAACCTGATAAGGCGTTCACAAGAGTTCATTTAACCGCGGACCAATTACAGCTGACCACGTGCGCTTGCCGGGTCATTACCATTCAGCGTGCGACGGTAGTGGCCATCAGCTGGGTCGTTGTAATCGCTGTGACGTCTCTGCGCTGCAGGCTAGCCTAGCACTGCCGTCACTATGATAGGGTTGAAGAGGAGGGAGATGAGGAGGTCAATAAACCACCTCATCAACGTTTCGCCGGCCACTAGAGTCGACAGCAGAGGACAACGAGCAATCATATAATTAGAGAGGAAGATTTATCGCGGGAAAACATGGCTGTTGGCTGGGTTTCAACGCACGTTCAGTTTACCAGAAGATGACTGGCATTCGATTTTATGTGGAGCTGTTGCCCTGTTTGGCTGATCCAATAAGAATACCTGTGTTGGAATATTTGATTCCTATTATTGGTTCGCAGACAGCTACGTTGTGTCAGACGTACATCATCTTATCATATGTGTTGTAATTAACTACAACGTTTTCAAGGGTATGTCGGCACAAAACACTTTCGCGTTTTATCATCATCTCTAATAATAGAGTTTCAACTGAGTGTTAATATTAAGAGCTAAGAACTGAGACGTGCTAATTTTACGTTATGATTTGGCGACTGGCTAGATTGCACTGAGTTATACTCTCCCGAACACACTCCGTGACGTAATTGGCTACGGGCTTTTGTATGTTCATGTGGCCACCATACATGATTAGTAGGGGCCGAAAATTTCGCGAATTCAATGACCTGCATGTTAGAATGTACTATCCTATACATACTCAAGCCTCGACCATTTGTCCACTAGCTGCTACTCACTGGAACAACGCACAATGAACTAATAGACTGGGCCTGAATATGTATAGGACAGTGGATTCTAACAAGCAGGTCATTGAATTCGCGAAATTTTCCGGCCTCTAATGATTAGTAGGGCCCGGTAGTTTTCGCGAAAAGATTTTTGCCCCACTTTGCTTCAGTTCCTTACGTTCACACCCGCTGCTCATGGCTATTGTCAGAGTGATTTTGTGCAGAATCGTTAATAATTAGACTGTACCAATCAGTACACGGATAACTGCGACACATCACGTCTGTGATTTGCGGGTTTAACCTCCAGACGCTGGGTGTTACGGCATCCAATCACCGACCACAAAGCAGAGATGTAGGTGTGCACGTAAGGCACTGAAACAAAGTGCTGCAAAAATCTTCTCGCGAAATCTAACGGGCCCTAATGATTAGCGGTCATCTTACAGTTGGCCTTGTATCATTGCTAGAGGCCACGAATTTTCGCGAAAAAAATTCTGCAATAGTTTGTTTCAATGCCCATATGCAGCCGTGCTTCGTGGTCAGTGATTGGCTGTATTTAACGCTCAGCGTCTAGGGTTCTACCCGCAAATCACAGACGTGTTGTGTCGCAGTAACCTTGTTCCTGTTGGCACAGTCAAATGAGCCACGTCTGTGCAATAATACATTCTGCCAGTAACCATGAAGCAGAGGTTCATATGTGCACATAAGACATTGAAATAAACTGTTGCAGAATTATTTTCGCGAAAAATCGTGGGCTCTAACCGTTGGTTGAAAAAGTCAGATGAGTACACGGCAGCCTAGAGCCCAGTATGATGCCAAATAATAAAGTTAAACTTGCTTGTGCTTACTTACATCAGTCGATATTTTAATGAAGATAACTAAAGTATGTTGTAAGTAACTGCCTAGTATAGTCGTGGCTAGACCATTTCTAGGAATTTGCGTGTTATTATATTCGTTTGGTTTCGTTCACCTTTCAAGATTATTACTTTCAGACAAAAAAATAACTATTTTTTGCACCGAGAAGCGTAAATTTTGCCATAGTAATGTGCGAAAAAATTTGTGCGTGCGTGTTTTCGAGTGTTTTTGATGTTAAAAATTCTTGGGCCTATTCTATCGTAGTTGGTTGTTGAAAAAAAAAAAACCTTAATTATCCTGTAGCAATGTGGGCAGCACCGAGATGGCCAAAAAAGAGTCAGTGGGGGCAAACATACAGGTACAACAGGTACTAAGCCCCACCTAATTTATTATAACAAGTACATTCTTATATTTGGTTTCTTTAGAGTTACGGGGTAGGCATCGCTTTTTAGAAAACTACTCAAGACCATAATTTTCATTTTCTCGCGTTGGTAGACAAGTCAGGCACTGATATTTAGTTCACGTATGAATAAATATGTGAGCTACATTTTTTGGACTGTAATGAATACAATAACAATAAGCCTGAAACTTTTCCAAAGAATGAAAATATTTAATTACTAGACCAGTGGAATGAGTTTGCAAGTAGTAAAATAAGCCATTTTCTTAAGGTGAATCACTGAATTATTTGTTTTGGGAAAATGTGTAACTGTGAATCTGGTTTGCTATTGTCGAGGAAAAACGCAAATGCAGACCTCTGAAGTATTTAGTTGCTTATCACGTAAGTTTTTCAGAGTAAAATCAAAACTTATTTTATTTATATATTTTAACTACACCGGCAGTGCCATATTTTCCAAGGACAAGTTTTGCTTACAAATGAAAATCTTCCAAAAGCTTTGCTTCTGCAAAATAATTATTTTCTTCTAACTCAGTGAGGTAGTTTATACTTTACAATAAAATGATAGACCTGCTGAAAAGTTAAAATACAGGGGTGTGATTTTAAATAACCTGTTATAAACATTCTAGTATATTTCAAACAAATATTTAACAGGACTTTGTTAAATCGTAAAACATTTTAATAAATTATTGTCCTTGTGGAGTTTCCCGAGGTTTCACTGAGTGGTTTTCTTATCTCAGGGGATTTCGTTAGTAAATGTTTTCTACTCGCGCTTCCTCTGAACTTTGCGAGGGTCCTCGATAAGATAGGGAAATTTTGTAAAGTTGCAGTGGTCAACCTCTTTCGGTATCCTCATCCTCTTACTGGTTACACAGAAGGATGTTGACGGGTTACGTATCCTGGTCCCACAAGTACTTTCCCTACCTATTCGGGTGGATAAATCTGAGGGAGATACGGGACTTCAACGCGCGTCGTCTGTGGCTTTCCTGGAAACGTTCCCCCCAGACGGAAGATCGAGATACAACAGACAGGGCGGAGAAGCTACAGCGTGTTTGCGTGTGGCGGTAATGTGTAACTGGGTGGCTGGAATCTCCCCCTGGAGGAACTGGTTGTCCCTTGAGAAGACCACGGAAGCAAGAGACTTCCTCCCTCTTTTCTCGGCGCATCTCTGCCACCTAAAGTCTCCAGGGTCGGCCGTCTTGCTTAGAAGTCTCTTTAACCGGGTACACCGTATCTCCCTGTAAGCTCGGACTCATTTTAAACACCACGCTTACAACGGTTCTGTTTCCCAACCTCAGGGCTTTCGAGTTCGTATGTGAGCTGACTCTTGGGAACTCCTACTGGCCACCTTACAACTCTCCTTAAACCCTCACACATGCTCACTATGCCCTCAGTTATGAAAGAAAAGAGGGCAACATTTAACAAGGGGTAATTTCGGTGGCATTTCTTTCGAGTGAGTGAGAGATGTTTTTAGCGCTGGTGAGGGGTCACATGAGGTGAGTACGGAGCAGTGCCCAAATGATGAGGCGGGAGAAGCGGGAGGTCCTGAGAAAGCCCGCCGACCAACGACACTATCCCACATGCGAAAATCTGGGGACTGACCCCGCCGGGAATCGAACTTGTGCCCTGAGTACGAACTCGTCCGGGACGTTGCGATATGTACCGAGTGTTAAGGAAACACGTACTGCAAATAGTGAGTACGAACCCTTTTGCGGGATGTGTTTTGCTATATTTCTGCATAACCGTGGGATTAACGAATCTCTATGGCGTCAATATTTGAGGCAGTTAAGGAATACAATACTGGTGCTAGTGTTTAGCTAACGTGTATTGCTAATGTGAGTTCTCACTATGGTTGCTGTCTCTTTGCTCTATTTTTGGACGCTTGTAGACTTCTGTGCTAACAAAATAAATATTATATTTTTCATAATTACTGATAGTTTAAATAATTGATGTAATGTTGGCCACAGCAACGATTATTCCTCATAATTATTCCTGTCTCATTACTACAATTATTGAACTCGTGGAGAATTATGTTTCAATAAGAAACAATATTTTATACAATATATTTTTCGCAGTGCAAAATGTAGTGTTTACGATGAAATTCAATGGCAGTGAACGGTTTTGTTCCAACAAAAATGTTTCACTAATTTATTAATTAAAGGCTGTGCTGTAAACTGTACTGGTATTACAAAGTATAAGAGAGAAATTTAAATATAGCTTTACAATTACTGTTAGGCCTACGTTTGTTGTACTGAAATACCTAGTGTTATATTACAATTGAATATTTTTACGTTCCAAGCAGGTTTTTTTTTTAACGCCAGAAAAATTTATCTTGAACGCCCTGCGCAATCTGTTTACCAAGAAAGCAACAACATACTACAAAGTTCGGCTGCTGGCCACTAGTACCATTCGATACGTGAATGTTTCGATTTATATTCCTCCTAGCCTCAATAACCTAAACGGATAACTTAGCGCACATATTTATGCTTGGGGATGATTAAAAAACGCGGAGCTATGCTCTCAGTAATATTTTTGTACCTATTTTGACTCAAACAAAATAACTATTCTACAAAAAGCAAATAATTTTTTTAAAGTAAATATTTGATGCTAACGTATATTGTATCACCGGTTATTTTACTCACGGGGGAAGGATATCTCGATGTAGAAGCGGTGTTTTCGCTACCACTGCATACTTAGGCCAATTATGAATGCGGTGAACACAGAGAAATAATTTCTCAAGTAAACGAAACTTGCGATATGTAACGTTCGTACTCAGGCCGCTGGATCGCCTTGGTGGGAGCGAATGATTTGACCATTTGGCCACCGCGGCCCGCTTTCCTTTCTAGTTTCACCCAAATTGGCGACACTCGCGCTGCCTTTGGTGGAGAGCCTAAGCTCTATTAAGTGACTCCCTACACTGACTTTATTTTAAATAGAGGCCTCCCGAACGAAACACCTCTCAACATAACTGCTTCTAGTAGGCCAAAATATTTGCTCCGATAACGGGTCCAAAACATAGGCCTACTTCCTCTGTCTCGAACCAATAGTTTTAATAGTTTTATTTTATCTGATGAGCCACTATATCCTGCCACGTCAGCGTGTACCCGTCTCAGTCTGTGGGTACTCCGACATGCAATAAATAGTCCCTACATACGAAGTATAGGGGTATTTGAATGTGTCTCAAGACTGAGCATCATGCATTTGCGTGGCGGTCAGTTGGAGGATATGAGGTACGGAATGCGAAGAAGCAGGTTTGGCTAAATGACACGGTCGCATTTAGGCCTTGGTATTCACCCCGAAGAGAGCTAGAGTAAAGGAATAAAAATCAGTACCGTTGAGTAGGGTACTGATTATAGTTATGCAATAGAACGTGCACGGAATACCTGCAGTCAGTAGTGATTGAGACTCGGATAAATGTTACTTAACACGTCTGAAATAATCACTCTTAAAAACAATGTGTAGAGATGATGGTAAATCGCGAAAAATTTTGTGGCAACATACCCTTGAAAACGCTGCGGTTTCTTGCGACAGGTATGATTGGGTGATATAAGTATGACACAACGTAGTTGACTGCAGACCAATAATAGGTATCAAATATTACAATAGTGGGATTCCCATTGGCACAGTCAAATAGGGTAACAGCTCCAGGTACAAAGAAAAGCCAGTGAGCTTTTGATAAGCTGAACGTACGTTGAAACCTGCAGCAAACAGTCAACATGACGTTTCTTTTCTGGAATTTATTGGTTTGTGGACACACGCCTTTGCTCACGTTTTGTTGACCAAACACTTGTATTGAAAGACAAAGTGACAAAATAAAAACCACATACAATAAAGCACAGAATACGTAAGAAAAAACAATCCCAGAGGAACGTCGTCAATTTTTTTATTTCCCAGCGAAAATTCTAAAGATAGAATTCAGTCAAAAAATTTGAAAACTCCCAAACATAAAAGACAGACACAAAGAAAACCCAGATTCCCAATAAGAGTAATGATGAAAAAAAAAAAAAAACATAAATAGTGGACAGTGTACAACAAATAAAAAACAAGAGTTAATACAAGTCAAAATCAACGAAAAAAATGCAACGTTTCGGGGGTTGAGATCTATCCCCGTCTTCAGGCTGAGACACAGCTGGTCGGAACACCAAGATGCGAATTTGCTAGAAAACTGGGGCTTATGTAGCCTGGATGGTCTCTAAGCTGCTCGGCCAATAGGGGCAAAGCTTGTGTGGTTGGCTGGGTTCTCGGCCAATGAGAGGCAAGTACTCTCCTGATTGGCTGAGCACCTTGCAGTGATGTTGGCTGGTGTTCTGCCGAGACTGTTAAACATAAATCTGTTCGGTTCATTTATTTATTTTTCTGTAACACTTTCTTTTTTTATTAAAGGCAACCACATGTTTTTCAGTTAAATGCTCTGTTGGCTTATGATGTTTTTGTTACTGGCTATGTAAGCTGATTTTGTCTTTTTCCTGAATTATTGGGTTAGCTGTGTCCCAGAGAATTTTGTGTCTATTTTCCCACGCAGGTGCAGCAATTCTGGATTTCTGTATTTCGCCCTTTTTCGTGTTGTTCTTGTGTTGTTTGACCACACAAGCTTTGCCCCTATTAGCTGAGCAGCTTAGAGACCATCTAGGCCAAGCCCCAATTTTCTGGCGAACTTCATTCGCATCTTGGTGTTCCGACCAGCTGTGTCTCAGCCTGAAGACGGGGATGGATCCCAATCCCCGAAACGTTGAATTTTTCGTTGACTTTAACTTGTGTTGTCTCTTGTTTTTTTATTTGTTGTACACTGTCCACTATTTATGCATTTCCCCCATCTTTTCTCATATTGGGAATCTGGTTTTTCTTTGTGTCCGTCCTATGTGTTTGGGTGTTATCAAATTTTTTGACTGAATCCGATCTTTAGAATTCTTGCTGGGATATAAAAAAAATTGACGGAGTTCCTCTGGGATTGTTATTTCTTACGTTTTCTGTTCTTTTTTTTGTATGTTTTTTTGTATTCTGTCACTTTGTCTTTCAATACAAGTGTTTGGTCAACAAAACATTAGCAATGGCGTGTGTCCACAAACCAATAAATTCCAATTGTAAACTCTCATTGCAACAAGCATTTAAAAACCTATTTTCTTTTTTGGATCGATTAGAAATTCAGCTGCTTAATTTCTCTCTGGGAACAAATGTCACAGCTTGCAGTATCTGCACTGCGCGGAGTAACCACACGGAGTTCGAAACCCGGTCACAGTTGACCGCACAAGTAACCGGACGTGGATGCTAGGTTACAAAAATATCTTTATCGGCAAGACCACGGTTTTGTCACGAAAATATTCTTGTCCCTCTTTGTTTCAGTGTCTCACGTACTCATTGGTAGCTTTGCTTCATGGTTATTGGCAAATTTTCTTTGTTCAGACCACGGCCGTAGAAGAACAGGTCTGGACACTCCATTGGGAGATAGACGAGAGTCCAGACCTGCTCTTCTACGACCGGGTTCAGACACGTTTTTCATTTGACCGCACAAATTAGAATGAGATTATTGTGACTTCGCACGTCTGTAATTTGCCATAGGAAAGTGAGAGTAAAATCACCCAATCACGGATGATGTAGTAGAGCTGTAGATTTGCGCATAACGCAATAATAGCCAAATATTGCAAAAATATTCTTGCCATAAAACCGTGGCTCTATTTATCGGCATTTTCAACAAATTCTAATGAAGCATTTTATAAAAATTAATTAGTTACAATCTCCTAAGTTTTACTAGATTTTCGGTGATGAATATCCCCTTCCCGCATCCTGAGTGCATATTTAAATATAATAAAACGTAAATTTTGTTGACGAAGTAACCGAACAGCGGCTGATATAAATACTTTCAATTACGAACTTGTAGCGAACGTTCCAGTCCCACTTGAACTCAGGTTTTCATTGTTAACAGTAGCTTTGATGAAGACGTTGCATCAACATGTTCACCAGATTTACGTAGCTGATATCATCATATTTTACACGAAGCAAAGAAAGGCTGATTGTCAAAAACTTCGTTACGTTTAATTCGTTATTGTGGAAATCACTAATGGCTACCTGAAGTTTTCCTCGGCAGGAAGTGTTCGCAGCAGACGAGGAGGAAGTATCTGTAGACTCTTATTACGTCTGCTTCTCGGAGACTGCACGCATGCACCGGCACGGTAATTAACGAGTTCACGGAGCTTGGCGAGAGTGTATTTATGACAGCGGTGCCGATGTTCGCTGCGTGGCAATAAAGACGTTCTTTGGTTTGAAAACGTACGTGTTTCGCTTTCACAGGGGTTCGTTAAAGTTATCAAATATTTACCTTCAGAATTAGTTTTCTCTATGGCCATTGATTAATCACTTATTTTCAGTAAGTATGTTGCGTTTGGAGGGGGCATCCAATGATAGATTTATGTTAGAGAAAACTCAATGACATATCCAAAGGTTTTGCTATTAATTCACCATAACTTCTTGTAATGAAAACTTTTTTTAACTATCGTGAAAAAAACTATAAAAGTCACTACAATAGAATTTGAAGTTTACAATTAAAAATTATTGACAGAGTGACTTACTTGACGTATGAGTAGAAGTGAACTGGCAAATCAGCTCATGGACCATTACAGTCAGGTCTAATACAAGCAAAACGAATACGGAAACACATCCTGTAGGTTAAACAGTTGAGCCGAGGAACATGCATTGTATTAATAATACAAATAAATTCTATTCTAAAAGGGACAGTCTCGTATCCGAGTACATTCATGTAGCCTACATGGAGACACGCCGACTCCGTCAATGGAGAGATAGTCTGGCCACTTAGGCATAAAATGCGTGGAATTATTTTACTATGTCACTGTACACCGTAAGATATCTACATTCTAGATGAACGATTCTTCGTTCATTCTTACCTGAGTTTTAGAATAAAGAAAGCAGATTATAAACAAACATGTCCATTGGCTGCCGACCACCGTGTACATATTAGTTTACCAGTCAATCGCCTAATAAGAACGTTTTATTAACGAATTCGTAATATTTGCACACGTTACAAACATAATCTACAACTTTATACGTTTTTTACTGTAATTATGGTTAGTAGACGATGTGTCCGTACAGTTGATTCATAAGTTATGCAACGACTGACGCACTGTTAAACATACGAGTTTCTTGGTACACTTGTCAGAATTTAGGATGTACGGTACTCTCATACTTGTTTGTGAAAATAACAAAAGTTTGGTTCAATAATAATTACTAGAGATAGGAAATTTCGTGAAAAGATTTTTGCAGCACTTTGTTTCAGTGCCTTACGTGCGCACCTGCATCTAGGCTTTGTGGTCAGTGATTGGATGCCGTAACAACCAGCGTGTGGAGGTTAAACCCGCAAATCACAGACATGTTGTGTCACAGTTATCCATGTACCGATTGGCACAGTCTAATGAATAACAACTCTGCACAAAATACTCTTGTCAATAGCCATGAATTTGAGCTGCAGGTGTGCACGTAAGACACTGAAACAAAGTGGGGCAAAATCTTTGCACCAAAAATTCGTGTCCCTAATAATTACCACTGTAAAATTAGTCAAAATGTTATGCACGTATCACAAACTAATATAATTTATTTTCTAGCATATTAATGCACATTAACACGCCAATGTTGGGGATACTTTCAATGTTTTTTATCACTCGTTAATTTTTCCTGCATGGAGTACCGGTAAGTACCAAATTTTCGTTACGTAAGTACCTGAATTTTTAAATACAGTCGTTAGTCATGGCTGGATAACTGCAATTGAATAATTAAATATACTGTAAATGTACAGGGAATTAATATACTTTCAAGTTTTTATGCAATTTTCTCCTTCGTGTGTCTTTAACATGCAATATTGTTTTTGTTGGTAGCACGTAGTTTTGTATTATTGTCGGTTGGAAACAGTACGTCGGCACGTTACACAAACTGAGCCAATTAGAAGCTGGTGAGGTGCAATTATATGATATTATTTGTTTACTTCAGAACTCATGTAAGAGTGAACGGAAAATAGTAAAATGCATATCATAGTTAACAGAAAATGTTCTGTATCTGAACGTTCTCGTCTTAACCAAGAATGCGATAACAGCAAACAAAAGTGTTTCCCCAATGTCTAAGCCAATGCAACGGACATACATACTGTAATGTAAGAGTAACCTGCTATGTTTGTATCGAAATAATAATCACGTGTTGCGTTCCACATTGCATGTGTAAGAATGGCAAGTTTGCATTTTTTTTGTTCCCTTAACATGAACTGAAGGAGCACGAAATCTTCTGGCTCAGTTAACAGTCAAGGGTAAATTTTAACGTAAGGAAACTCGCCAAGTATCGTAACGAACTTATGAGATTCTCTTTTATTGTGTCTATTCGATTATTCACGATATAACTACGTGCTAACTAATGATAAGTCTGCTTTATATTTACGATCAACTTTTTAGCAGGCGCAAGAATTCAAGCTGCAAGCAGTGCTTCAAAGTTATTTTAAACTCTTTTGCGTTAAGTTATTAGCAGATAAATGCACACAAATATCTCACGTTTAGATTCTAAAATTATTCAGACTGAGGGAAAAATTATTTTTACTGAGGTTTTATTTCGAAGTAAAGATACAATACACATTTTAATTGAATTATCTCTCTGGGGAAGGTAACCACGGACTGAAATTTTAACTACTTTAGACCCAATCCTAATTAAAGTGTAGTATTTGGATACAATAAATTACCGATGTATTGATTTTATGTGCACTGTGCAGCGTGCTCAGAGAGTAGCTGCGCCGCGAACTGGGGGATTGTTAAGTGTAAGTGAATTCCCATTCCAAAGGTCTATGTGTAAGTTTTTTATTTTTACTTTTTTTAGTGCTAATTATGTCACGATTCCCATGGACAAGCTCCAAACCGAAATCTTCGCCTGACTACATGGACTGGTACTGTAGCGTCCATGTGTTTTCTTTTTCACGCGAAACTTCTAAACGTGTTCGTAAAACGTTTATAAGACCTATTAAAGGAACACAGATTTTAAACTACGTTATGACGATTTTTTTTAGAAATAGTAATGCACTTTTTTTTTACAAACATGGTATTACTAGAACCTAGAATGGACAAATCCGTATCTTCCAGACTCCATAATCTAAAAAATTGCCAACTTTATTCGTAAAACCGAACGATGAAAGCTCGTTTGACTGAACGCCGCCCACAAATACATTTATGAGGTCATCACTTAAGGAGGCTGCCTACTCCAGCACCCTGGTGGTGGCAGAAATATCGAATTAGCATAAATGTTAAAATATATTAGGTTGGGCTAGTATTTGATGAACCTACATAAATGCAAACACTGAAGTTTTTTATTAATTTGTGACCCACATTGTTACCGGATATGTTATACAGCTGTTTCAACACCGTAATAATTAATAGCAATGAAATATGTTCCTGTCAAAAAAAACTATGAAAAATCATAATTTTTCCCCTATCTTTATTCTTGTAGAGATATTTTGATCATCTTAATGAAAAAAAAAAATATAAGATTTGTTCGAAAGCAATGTCATGAAAGGTGACTTGAGCCCCAAACATAATAAAATTTAAATCCATATTCTTGCATACTCGAGGGTTTCCAATTAGTCAGCGTTCTTTAAGTGCAATACATTATCGTATGAAGAGGACACCAGAGTGTCATGGTATAGCACCACTGCGGGATTTCTGCTGGGCGCCGGTAGAAATCTGCTTGCCTCGGAAGAATGACGTGGACTGAGGTCTTGCAATGCAGTGGCGTCGGAATAGGGGGGAAAATGGCAAAGTGGAATCCCCTAGACAGCCCGCCAACCAACGGCATCGTCCCCAGGTCGCCTTGATAGGAGGCGAGTATTCTGGCCAACCGCGACCCATCAGTCCGATGAAAAACAATAATGTAAAAAACGCTATGGGGCAAGGGCGCCTATCTTATAGATTGTAAGGAGGGGGGAGGGCAAGATCCTAATACATGTGTATGTCAACAGGAACGGATATAGTCTGTGTATAAATTTGTAGCCACTGGCATATTTCGACACGTGAAGCCGCACTGATCACGAAACTGATCAAACTGCAAATAGTTTGCTATACGTTTTATTAAAAACAAAATAAACACATTGTGGAACATCATTGAGGGAGGGGGATAAGGCCCCACCCTGCCTCCCTTATGGACGCTCTTGCTATAGGGCAATCTATTGCCATATAAAATAAGGCCATGGGTTCCTATGTAAATCCAGAACGGGAGAAGATACCGTAAAACCGTAATATGTATTGAAAATTGTTTTTACCACATAGCTTAATTGTCCATAGCAAAGAATCGCATAACTTTTGATTAATTATCGACTTTAATAAAATTAATTTATTCGACAACTATCCTAAATTATACAAAAATAGCTTTATAAACATTAGACTACCTAAAACGATACCCAACATATCTACGTGTCTGTTTTATGACGTCTGCTCCCTTTGAGAATTTAAAAATAATACACGAAAAAACTAGGACGGTATTGTACTTGACACCCATGCCAATGTAGCTAATGTCTGGATTATTTAGTAGAATAATCTCGTTTCATCAAGTGTAAGGTGAATCCTCCTTAGCCCATTTAGGCGCGCAGACATGCATGCTGCACGGCAGCGCGGAGTCGTGACCTCGCCAGCGGGCGAAAGTGACGTGGACGGTAAAAGCTGGGCGACACGGTCGCACGCCCACGCACGCGATCACGTAACCTCGCCTTTATTCCTAGTCTTCTCCGAGTCTTCTTCTTCCCCTTCCCATTTCCGCCGCTGTCCCTCGATCAAACGACAACAAGGCGGCGACGAGCGCCTGGGTCGCGTTAACTTTCCCGCTCCTCGGAGATACTCGAGAGCCAGGGGCGTATCCAGCTCTAGATTTGGAATAAACACCCACACCCCAAGTCAAAAAACGGGGTTTCGGAGCTCTCCCCCGGAAAAAAAATTAGTCTTTAAGGTGCAAATTGGTGCAAGGCATTTCCTGAAAAAGAAATTGGGTATACAATTAATTTTTTTTTATATTTCAAGGATAAACTATACATAATAGTCCGGGGGGGGGGGGGCTGCCCCGTTGGATCCGCCCATGTTGAGAGCATTCGTTCATCATCGGCAAACTTACGTACGGCAGTGCCACATACAATAATTCTTATTATAGTTTCCAAACTAACAAAAATCGTTCTTCAATTCAGCGCACAGTAATTTTTGACATTTAAAAATAACATAATCTTGCTTAAACTAACCTAAAATAATTTAAACTAGCTGTCTCAGAGGACGGGTTAGGAGGGGAGATGCCTGGCTCAATCACCGAGGATGAACGAGTTCCCCCGAGCTTTACCGAGGTGTGATAATGTTAACACGACCTAGGCGCCTGTCCAGGCTCGGTGCCGGATGAAGAAGTTACAAATTATGGTATCATACTAATAAAACATCTGGCATTCGTCATACATTTATGGGAAAAATATTTAATTTTTATTACTTAGGCCTGCGACCTGATTTAAATTACAATGATTTAAAGTATTAAATTAAAAAAAATATATATATATATACACAGTCATTAATTTTCTGTAAACATCTTTATTGGAATATTTTATTCTTGCATACCAGGATGAAAGAAACTAGTCACTTGGCGCCAAATTAATAAAATCTAGTACTAATACTATAATTGTGGTACGTTTGGCAACACCGGACTAACCTTGTCTGCGGCCACGGCGCGGCGGCGAACTCTGACGTCACTCGTTGCTCGGAAGCTTGCGGTAGCGGTTATTAACCCTTCTTACACGCTTCCTTGGCGTCGTGCTTAGCATCCGTGCCTGGTGACGTAACAGCCTGATACGCCGGCAGGAAGGAACTTGTTGCAACGCTACTTGCGCGGTAGTTTCCTCTCTTCTTTTATTTGCGAGAGGCGCTTGTTTATTGTTTACATACTGCATGTTAGGCGTTTAACACGTGTCATCAAAGTGAATTTTAAAAATAATACTTCTCCATAATTAATTTGTTTCCTGTGTTAACGCATACAAAAAATTTATGACAATTGCAGAGAAATAAATTAAAAATTATTTACGTTAGCAAAATATCTTAGTTAATTCTTGAGAATCAGATTTAACTACTGATCGCAAGATTTCGTCCAACCACCCCCTCCCCTACAATGATAGATATACTGACAGTTTCCTCACATGGAACGTAAATATTTGCCGTACTTAAGTAAGTCAGGGCAAAACTTATTTACCGACGCGTAATTTGTGAGTATTAGGCAGGAAGGAACGTGTATGGTGGTAGTAATTAAACAAAAATAAAATTTGTGTCAAGGAGATAATTGTGCTTGAAAATCAAATGGAATGCAATGGTGCGAACTACCCTGTAAAGTTGGAGCGATATTCATGTGAATAATTCACTGGATATTTTCAGATAGAGCGCCGCAGTAATATATGCATCCTGTACCAACGACCGTGCAGAGTGTTTATAAAAAAGGGGGAGGAAGAGGGCCTCCCAATCAAAATCGAAAATAAGTTTACGATAAAGTATAACTACGTAAGAGACTTGGCACTATTAACAAACGTTTTACATTTTTTTCAATATAAATACATAAAATACATTCCTATTACTATTTATATAAAATAGTTTTATTTTGGTAAAGAACGTTAAACAAAATAATGAGAAGGGGAGAACCAATTGTTACATTTTCACCTTTCACATTTTAAGAATACGCGTGGTGCTGGCTGAGCCTGCGTGAAGATATGTAACCAAACCTGCCATTGTGACCGTGTAAGAAAATTGTGCTGAAACAACCGGAGTCGAAACCTTTGTGTTACGAAATATTTACTGTCGTGAGAGAAGAACATGCTTTTGTTTAGTTTCGAAAGTATTGTTCATTGGTCCTGTCTCACTGGTTGACACATACGTACAAAATTTCATTCATGAGACAAAAGTACTTTGCATTCAGTATGTGTCATTGGTAATTTTTGTGTAGACAATGTAGTTAATAATTGTTACACGACAACGTTAGCAATTATAAAATAAATACCATTATTATTCCTGAATATTTATTTATTTCCACAGACAAAGCACCCTTCTAACACATATTAAATGTGCCTGTAAGGGTATAAATGTTACGAATCTGTAATTAGGTTGTTCACCTGTCTTGAAATGAACTTCTTATTTTACTGTTTGCGTACTATTATCTCCTAAGAGCGATACGTTAAGATAGCAACACTAGACAGTCAGCCTCTTTTGGTACGTTACGAAGTAATGAAAAAAAAATGAAATTTATTCACCAAGGCAATCCAAATTTATTAAAATAAATGGTTGTATGGCAGATATGTGTAGTTGTATCGATGAGAGCACTGCTTATTTAAATTTATTGCTATTCTAACATTCGCAGAATCATCACAAATAGTCACTGATGAAAAAAAAAATTGTACATTTCAAAGCATATATCTACTGTTACCTACTTTAAAGTTACTAAAAACAATTTTGTCGGGTATTCAAATTATGTTTATTTTTATTACAAAAGAGCAGCTATTTAATTAGATATAAATAAATATTTACGTACGCAAGTATACAAACACATGCAAGAATGAATTGTACAAATGCGTGCGTCTATGTGTACATTTATATTTGGGTTTTGTTCAGTAATACGCAATGTATTGAGTTGTGGATCGTAATACAATGTTTTTATTTATACCATGTCCTGAGTTTACCTAGTCGGTTTTATGGAAAATATTCACACCCGTCAAACATTTGAAATAAACACGTTTCATTATTGGAGTTTATAAATTCGCTTGAAATATCGTCATTAGATTTAGCTCAGTGTTCAGCCACAACAAAATTGAACATAAATCATTCCCACTTTATCGATTTTTATGGTCATGTATATTGTGACACAGCTGAGGGATAATGTAAAAACAAATTTGGTTGTATCTTACCAACTACTTGAATCTAGAATCTTGATTGTGTTCCTAAAATAACATTATACTTTTTTACTAAACTAGCATGCAATAAATAACACCACATCGAATTCCTATGAATGACAGACTGAAAACTTTCGATATATTTGGAACAATGTATTGAATTTATTACATTTGATTTAACTTTGAGGAAGTCAAACATTTAAGACACGGATCAAGTGTTGCACAAAAAATACAAATAGGTGTTCAGGACTTGACAACTAGGCTGAGTAAATGAATCAGACAGGTTATTTAGTTCATTGATAATAAGGAGTAAAATAACTTCAAATTGTTTCTCAATCTTTTTGGTTAAATTAACTTCCGCGATGACTTCAATTTCAATAGGTCGACTAAACTTTCTGCTCGACACGATTTAAATATTACCTGCTCAGACTTTATCATGTTGTGACAGTTTCGCTGGCTTTGCTAATATGTGAATAGTAAAGAAGGAAATTACAATGTTATTTGTATGCGGCTAGTTACAGAAACGGCACTGAAAACTGACTGTTAAGTTATATTAAAGACATGTCCTATGCCTTGTCAATTCGTTAAACACGTAGAATGTTTATAAAGCCGAGTGTGTCGAAACTTACGTCATACAATATTACGGGGAAAATGCCTCATTAATGCTGCTATGCCACCGAAAGAAAAACATTTTGACGCTACAATACTTCTGTTAAAATAGGGACAGCAATTCAGTTTGGTTGTAGGTACTATCTAGATTCTGTTCTGTAACAAACTGTTCTGTAGGAGCAAAGCGCATGTATCTTTTTACAGAACATATTGTTATTCCTACAGAACAGATCGTTACAAGGACAAAATAAATAGCACCTACAATTGAACTGGATTGCTGTCCCTATTTTAACAGAATTGTACCGTCAACAATACGTTTCTTTCAGTGCACCGATAAAGTGATAATTATTTCGAGAATTTACTGTATACTGTTCTCACGTGGCCTTGGCTATTTAAGAAATGTATATTTTAACATAAGTCTTATTTTATATTAAATTAAACATTTAATATTTCTTGGAAGTTAATCTAAGATCATTTATGAAATAAAATAATTCACACAAAATGAATGACATTATTAATTTTAAAAAGTGAACGAAAACTATCTGAATGTTTCTGCTTTTGAAAATAATCGATAATAATAAAAAAATTTCCTTATTAACACATATTTAAAAAATAACTACACATATCCACGAGTGGTAACAGTATTTTCTTTAAGTACTTAGTGGGATCGTTTTACAGTGTCATTTTTCTTATTTCTGAAAGATAAATTTTACTTTGGGTAACTTTTTTTTTTTTTTGCATTTTAAGACGTTATAACAGAAACACAATTTCTTATAAAATTAAAAAAAAAAAAAAGGAAATCTTACGAAAAATTTATTTGAGATAATGTCTACAATTTTAGGAATTATTTAGTGCAAAGCAATATAATTAATTTCTTTCAATAATGCGATGGATACTGAGAGAGGATTCGACCAGAGAACTTATAATCACACTCCAAGAGGGAGATTTTCAATCTGAGAGTTCACAGGACCTGTTATTTCCGAAGGGATGACACAAAATACAATCCACATACCGGAGCAACGACGGAATTCAAAGCTGACGAGGAAGCAGTAGTTCCTCGAGAAATCGCACTTAAGAAAATTTAGTATCGATCCCGCCAAAAATCTAACACGGATCGTCATGGTTGGAGTGAATTAATCTTCCCACTACACCATCGTTTGGATGTGTAGTGAAAGCAGGATGAATCAGCACAACCAGTTGCCTTTCATGAGGGTCGCATCTGTCACGACTTGTTAGACCAGACATGAACAAGACAAAACGAAGTGAAGGTTGAAAGGTAAAGGAATGAAATGGTCTGATATGGGAGAAAGTTGCAACCGATGTAACCATATGTCCTCGGGAAATGTCTACCACGTTCATCACAGTGAAACACATTGAAGTACTGTCCGCAGGGGACCTAAATCTACCGGGAAACTTTGCGAATTCGTTTAAGAAGACGTTAGATTTCAAACTTCTCCTGTACACTGTTACTGAAACTCTTACTTAAGGACCATTGGCCGATAGCAAACCTGAATGAAAAAATCACCTACTTTCGCGCTACCTTGTCAGACGTACAACTAGCTACTCACTGGGTAGCTGAAGGCCGAGTGTACACAGGACTATGGAGTCCAGTCGGCTGGCCGTTAAACCAGCGAAATTTCCGGTTTAGCTACTGCTTGAGTGAGTGGCTTGTTGTACATGAGGCAAGGTAGCGCGGGAGTCAGCGAGTGTTTCCATGCAAATTTTCTAACGGTTAAAAACCCTCCCGGACAAGTTGCATAAACTGTGGCCCAACCACAGACGTCACTCATACACATGAGTTTGAAATCTAGCGTATCCTTGAATGAATTTGCAAAATTTCTGGGTCACTAATCTTTGGTGACATGCTAAATTCGCGTTATTTTTTAACAGCTGACTTGACTCCAAGTGACTATAGAATCGTTCGACGTCTCCCGCTGGCCGATATTGTCGTGACTTGCCGCGGAGAATGCTTACACGGTAGAGATGCCAATCTCTGTAAAGGCATAACACACATAATTGACAACACATCAAAGTTCGTGGCCAATTGAATTGCACATTAAGCTCTGTTATATATAGGGAAGTGAAGTTTATTCTGCTACCAAGTGATAACGCGAACTTTGCATGTCTCTACCAATCATTAAGGACCAAACATTTTCAAGTTTTGGGTACAAGCTAAAATTCAAATAACTTTAAGTTTGTTTTACTTAGACAGTTGGTCCTAGACTTATTCAACACCTCCTGGAGAGCATCGAACCAATAATAAATGAGTAACTAAACTCAGACTCAGTAATGTGGTATCAAGACCAACAAGCAGCTGGTGTCTGGCTCAGTAAACATATATTCTTGGAGGCTAGTCAAATTGGTTAGCGAACTCGCGAATTTTTCCTTTATCTGCTTATCATATGCTTACTAGTCTCTTGTCAACTCGGCTCTTACTAATGGTTCCAGTTAACTTAAGAATATGCGAAGTCAAGGTTAGAATTAGCATAGTTAGGCATATGTAAGTAATTTAAGCATTCCCAAAATGACAATAGCGTGGAATTGCAATTACTTTAGAATAAATACCAAACCATTTTTTCTCCTTTTTTTCCTCGTTTATTTATTTTTTAATGATTTTATTCATTCGACCATGACCAAAGTTTTTGTTCATATCCCCGCACCCATATTCTAAGGAGTTTTACGAAGAGCAATAATCATAATCTTCACGGTAGTGAGACTTCAATGAACTGCGAAGAAACAGGCAAACAGGCGGGAAGATAGTTACAACTTATACGGGTTGCATAACCGGCAAGGCAATAACGGGTGCGAATGTAGACCACTGTGACGTTACGTGTTTCCCGACCTTCCTCAAGGCCGCGCTCACTACGAGGTCGACAAACCTGTCGCGCGGCGGCAAGTCGTCACGTCCTCTACCTAGAAGTGACACTTGTCATGCTGCGTCACTAGCGCGAGGTGGCTAGTCCGCTTCGTGAGGACAATTTTTATCAAGACACCAGATGTTCATTGTACGTTCGTAGATACATACTAAACCCATTTTAAAAATTAATTATCCTTATTGCCAGCCTCCGTAGCATAGATGGCCGACCTCTTGGCTCAGTGGTTAGCACTTCTGGTCACTGGGACAAAGGTCCCGGGTTCGAATACCAGGCGGGAAGTTGACATTTATCACCACTTCCTCGGGTTCAGGACTGGGTGTTTGCGTTCGTCTTGACTGATTACAAAATGCCACCATACAATTACAAACTACTACCGACAAAATACAAATTACTCGGGGTCACTTGAATTCGCCAACTTAAAAGAGGGGAGAGTGGAGGGTTGGTAAATTTTCAATGTGATAGCTTTGCCACTGTATCAAACATTTTTGTTAGCTAATAAAACAAATAAAATTCAAAAAATAATCTGTTAGACAGCAGTCTACGGTGCGAGGGGTCTAGCATGGATGTTGTGTTGTTATTTCACTTCACCCTCATTAGCAACGTCTATAGCAATTTTCATCGTTATATTTTTTTAATATTTGTAACAGGTATATTTTTATTTATTTTATACGTAAATTGTGACTAAATTTGGTTATTATGAAGGTTTTTTTATCTCTCATAGTTTTTGCGTAATGGCTTGTAAATATCAAAATTTGCAAGCTACGGTTTAATGTACGACACTTACAGTAAACCAACTGGAATGACAGACTGAAACATATTCATAGTGAATAAAAGTGTTTTAGACTACAAGTTGACACATATAAAAACAAAAAAATAAAGTATTTATATACTTTTAAGAAATTCTTGAATTGTTCAGATTTTCAGTTCAAATTTCAAAATTTTTATTAAAATACAAATTTTTGTTTTGTTTTTACATTATTAATTCTGAATACGTTTGTTTTAAACTTTAATCGACTATGGCTATGTTTTAACGCCTAGTTGATTTATTGTTAATAAGATACACATACAACGGCTTTCAACACACATGAAACTGTGAGGGAATCGATCTTGGTATATAGTTAGGAACTATTTACCTATTAACCTGGAGATATTTAGGAAAACCACGGAAAAACGATATCAGAATGACCTCTGATAATCGAACCCCTTTCCTCCATCTGTCAAATAGTTGATCTGTTCATTACTTAATTTGCTGTTTCCGATTCCGGGGTTATACATCGTTTCTTTCTTGCCTCACTTCCCGGAACAGCGATTAATCTTCATAATCCGTACAATTAAAAGCGAGAAGTCGTGATCCGTCCTATGTGGTGCGCCGTGCGGTATAAAACGTTCCAGTTGGGTTAGTTTGTAACGACAGTTCTGAGTTGCGTCGCAAAGTACTTTGCTTCATTTATACTACAGAAATAAAAAATAAAAAAAAATTTCAAAATTCTATCTTACTTTGAATATTGTTTTCTTCTGGAAACTTAACATGTTTTTTTCAGCCCTACATGATACCAAAACAAAATTACTTAACAAAGCAATAGTTTTCTGAAAAAAAAAATCTCTTTCTTTTACACCGAAAACGAGAAAAATCACCCGATAGTTAGATTCATTATTAAATACGTTTCCTTTACATCAAAATATTGAAGATTTTTTCATCAGTAACTGAGAGTGTTAAAATTTTAACCTTCCTTAAATACACGGCTAAGTTACCCGATTTATATTAATTAGTACTGGTTTATTTCTTAGTTTAAAATATTCAGATTTTAAAGTGTTGAGAATATTGCTGAATACTATATTTTCACCGCTTTTGAAATTCAGCCTTTATTAGTTGTTAATTACCAATTGTGGAATAATTGAGTGTAACACACCTTGAATACGTTTTAAAAAAAGCACAGTCTGCCATCTGCCATATAGAAGACGTCACGGGTATCGTAATTTGAAAGGCTGTTGTGCGTGTGTTTACCTCTCGTTCAAAATTCCAATATAAACTAAATAAACTCTGAAACTGGTGTACACCAGTTCAGTAAATTTACGTATGGAACGGATGGCACAATTGTTAGTTACCATCCATCAACCTTCGAAAAGTCCAGTTAGGTACCAGGCCTTCAAGGAAGACATTTCACAAGCTGGAATTGTCATGAGGGAACTCAGGGTGACTGTCGAGGTAAGTTGGCTGCTATGAGATATTCACGTTTCTTTTAAAACGCCAGTTTAAACAAGCCACAGGAAATTTATTCAAAAATACGCATTAAAAATGTTTTACTGCAAAATAGTTACCATAGGCGCAAATAGAATGAACATTTGAGGAGGGCACATCATCAACCACATCTTCAAGCGGGAGGTCCGGGGAAATTCCGGATTTCAATGTGCAAAATAGTGCTATTTTAGCACTTTTCATAACCAAACATTGAATTTGCTACTGGCAACAATATCACAAATTATTAAATATTAAATTAATTGTAATTTTTAAGACCTTGGTTGGTTTTTTTTGGGGGGGGGCGTGCCCTAGTGCCCCTCTCCCCTCTTAGTTGCGCCTATGACTATTACTGATTTTACAAAAATTATATTAAACTGCACACATTATCACTTAATACATTATATTTGCATAACATTTTTACACGTCTAAATCGAGATTTTGGAGTTTTTGTGTGTTTACGCGTGGTATAAAATATACCTCAAATAACCTTCTAAACGAACAATACAATTTTTTTTTGTAAAACTGTTTTTTTTTTTTTTCAATCAAAACTACAATAATATGTAACATTTCCCTTAAGCGATTTATGGCATGCCTTTATAAGTGGAAAGTATTTTAACTGAAAAGTATTTTAACTGAAAAAGTGAGCTAGTATTAACTGTGGGTAAACCATAAAGCAGAACATTTTTGGAGCTACCCATGTCGTATTAGAATTTGAAACATAATTTAAAAAATATATTTTTCACCGGATGCATTTAAGGCCACGCCTGGTAGTTTTACAGTGCAACAGAAAAAATATATTTTTAAAGCAATATAATTATCATATGCAAGAATGCCTACATAGAATTGTTACAAATGTGTCATAATTTGTACCTAATTTTCATTGCTGTAATACACCACATAGTTTTCCAAACTTTTTGCACCTAAAATATCACCCAATTTTTAAAATGGAAGTAAGCCAAAATCAGTAGGAATAATTTTTACGAACGAATAGTGCATTATTTTGGAAAACGCCTTCATAGGATTGTGCATCGTATGACTCGTCTCAGTCATGACCTTTTTCAAAGCAATCCGTTGAAAAAATTTATAGTTTTTTTTTACCAATGTAAAAAAAAACTACCTAGCATTGCGTTAAAAGTCACGCAATACTTTTGTACTAACACAAAATGATGGATAATTTTTGAAGGGTTGGAAGCTTTAAGAGCGATCGTCACTAATATCATTATTACGTGATATTTATACGAGAAAGTGTCTATTCGTTGGTGGACAGCATGAACAGAAGGAACAACGCAGCCTTAGCAAGCCAGTCAGGGAATCGCCTGCGTATGAAAGAGCTAGGTAGCGACGGCCGATGATTCAGTCGCTGTCTCCCGGCCGAAGTTAGGCGGCATGACGCGGGAGGCTCGACACACACCAAGGACACTGGTCACGGCAGGACATGAGCTCTGGTTGTGACCTTCGCCGGGGTCGGCGAGCAGACGTCGCGTGTCATTGAGCTCGTCTGCTGGCTCTTGTCCCACGCGGTACTACCATCTACCCGTATTTATTACTTTTTTCCTGTGACAGACAGGGGCGTCATTTAGGAGGGCAAATGCTAACCCCCCCCCCCCTGGATTTATAATTTTAAGTGTATAAAATTTATTTTTTGTATTTTGTCACTTAAATAATGCTAACTATCTTAAGCACATAAAACTGAAGTTTTATTATTAAAGTTTCTAATTTATACATGCATAATAAATAAAAAAAAAGATGCAACAAGGACACTGTCGCCGAAAAAAAAAATCTTAACCCCCCCCCCTCCCCCTAGAAAAACCTTAAATGACGCTCCTAGTGGCAGAACTTGGGCCTTGTTCGATTTCAGTGCAACGAGCCCTTGATCACTTGCCCTTGATTTCTAAGCCCTTGTTATCTACATGAAGCAGGCTGCATTTTGCGGATTCGGATCTAGGGCTCGAGAAGGGTAAATGGCTCGTCTCCTTAGCTGAAGAAGACATTCTAGGGTCCATATGAGCACTTGCTAAGAACTCGAACACCTGCACGTGTGACGTCACTTCCACGATGCACTTTCCAAGGGCTTTAAGCGTAGTAAGGGACTTAGACGGAAAAATCGAACACGGCCTTGATCGTGATTATTGACACCTGAACCTTAGAATGAATGGGCGTAACATTAACAGTAAACGCCGTCGGCAGCGTTGACGTCAGAAGCGGTTACGTGCAGCTTGACAAAAAGGCAGGTATTTGGAAGTGAATCGGCACTGGACTTTGTTATGTATTTGCCTGGAACGATTTTGGGCAACCATGAGAAAAGAAGTAATTTGGACGGTCGGAACCGGAAAACGAACCCTGATCCTTCCAAAAACGAGTGCAACATGTTAACAGTTGCGCCACCTTGCTCGGTAATCACCGTCAAAATGAATTTTTCAGTTAAACGGGGTTTTATAAAGTGTGTATACATTCACATGTATGTTACAAATTGTGTAGACTGACTCAGTTTACAAAATTTGCTGTATCCGCTTTTGTTTCGCCGGCTACGTCATTTTTGAGAAATATTGTGTATATTTTTATGTTTGTTGATTTAAATTCCCAAAATTCGTTTATTGCTTGCCTGTTTGATTCCCCTAATTTGGATTGGCTGGCACTATAAATTTCTGATGTAAGTGCTATAAATATATGGTATGTTTTACTCTATCCCGATGTTTATAAGCTTGAGTGTGCTCAAATGAAATTTCTGTGGCATTAATTTTCAGGGCTTTCAGCCGCAGGAAAAGGTTGTGATTTAGCATTGTCATTCGCTCAGAAACATTTACCAGCCGTGAATCCAACCGTCACTTCATAAATTTGTACCTTACAAATAAGTTTGCATGATTCAACTTTCATACCCAGGGATAGTCCCAGCTGATACTGTCTTAGCAATAATTTATATCTAAGCTTAAATAGTAAAGTTATTACTTTCTAAAATAGAGACACAATTTTGTGGAGGAAAGTTTCTTGCAACTTTTGGTTTCAATGCCTTACATGCACGTATGCAGCTCTGCTTCATGAAGTTCAGTGTTTGGACTCTGATTTTACGATAGTGATCTATTAAATCCTAAATTAGAACAGGTATGTAAAAACAGTTGTACAGTTTTGTTTTAAACAGTGTACATTACATCAGCTAATTTTTGAAAATAAAGTACGCATTGAAACAGTTAATTATGATATTAAGTAAATTCCCATTCATGAACTAATTAGCCAGTTATTTCTTCCAGATAAAATTAGACTACATAGCAAAAGTAATCGCAAAAAAACTTTCTCGCTGTTCTTTGATATCTGCTCTCGTTTAGGAACAAAAAGTAGCTATTGCGAAAACAGTACAAATGACTAAAATGGCCTTAACGCTCACTAATCTCTGGGTTCTACTTGAAAATCACAGATGAATTGTGTTACAACAACCTTATTCTGATTGGTACAGTAAAACAACAAAGAACAAAGACACGCTGTAAATAACGAAGAAGCACATAAGGCACTGAAACAGAATTGTGCGAAGTTTCTTTCGGTAATTAACTCGTGGCTCTACATATTAATATGGTAGCACAAATATTTATTTCACACACCATTAGTTTTGTGGAGTGAACGCCGAGAATAGAAAATACGAAGTCGCTTCATTTAAACGCTTTGGACACGCCTCCCAGCTGTGCATTTCTGTAATTTTAAAATTTCTGACGAAAATAGCGCGCGTCGGATGTAAAGTTGGCCGTGAACTAGTGAAAGAGGAACCGGCGATAAGGAAACAGTTTTTTTTTTATTTTGGACACGTGGGACGATCGGGTAGAGGACGTTGTCCTCTGGAAGGTTGGGACAACCAGCAACCCACACGATCGTTATACACAAGGTTGCCCGCGAATTAAGGCGACAGCTGAAATTACAGGAGATAGCAGAAGAAAAACAGGTACCAAAACAGAGGAGCCAACACGAGCAAATGTCTAGGGCCTGAGATGGTTGAATTTCGTTACTGGTCAGCAGATGTTACGTGTAAAATAGTACGGTTTCTCTATCTGTTCGTTGGCTATATTCAACCACCGTAAGCAATAATAACGTCTCCACATATCTAGTAAAATATTAAACTGTCATAGCCACTACTTTTATAATTAGATTTAATGTAACATGAATGCTATGAGTACATCCCCGTACTTATTTCAGATTTTAACGTGTGACTAATTTCATATTTTTCTTCTGAAGTGGTAGATATGCTTATTATTTTAATTCATATTAACGTAATGTTGTTAGAGTTATGTTTGTTAGAATGAATGTGTTAAAGAAGAGACATATAGAAGGAACAGTAATTACTTTGTTTCATTAATCGTAAATATATTAATATCAGTATTTCATTTTATGCATTATCCGGCTAACCGATAGATTCAATCTCTGTCACGCCTTAGGAGTAAATATTTCCGCGCGCGAGAAAATGACTTGGTAGAAAAATTATACTTTATTATTTGATCAAATAAATATTAAGTTATTAATCAACCAAATATTATGTCAGACAGGTTTTATTAATCCAGCAAAATGATTAAGTCATCTAACTCCGTTAGTTCAATACGGCTAAGTGTATTACGTTTTATATGTTTTCATTTACAATAATTTTGCCTGTTTCGTCGTATTCAAACAATTTTGTGCATTTTTTCTAATGAAAACATCTAGTGGCATCCCTAAAGTTAAGCTTAAAAACATAGTCAAATGCAAATTATGTTTCTTATTAATAAACATACTGTATTTTCACCACAGGCTAGTGCGGCTAAAATATTTTCAAAGATTCACTTAAAAATTATACAGTACCATTTCTGAAATAACCTATAATGACATAATGTATACGTTGCACGACACACAAACCATTCAAGATGAACGTTAAAACGCTAAGCTCATTTAGAGCCTATAGTTGTAAACATAACAGCACCGGCCTTCTCAACTAAATTTACATCTGGGACACTTAACATTAATTTTACAATTTCTTATGGTACTTAGGGTCAAAGACAAAAGTCAGAAGAATTATATCCTAACTACTCGATGTTTTAGGATACAGATTAAATTGACAGACTTAGTAATTTAGTGATTTCCTTTAAATTATTCAGACTTGTTTTCCACTTATTTGTGATATTTTTATGCCGGGAAGGCTGAAATATGTCTACAAGATTAACTTTAGTTTATGCACACAAACTAATTAACATTTATATAAACAGGATGACACAACAGCGACGTGGTAAAAACATAAAAAAAAACGTAGGTCTAAACACAGAACAACACAGGAGTTATCCTCAGACGAGATAGTCGCGACGTTTCGTTTTTATTGTTTTGAAACTCTTAATTTTTGGTTCGGATTTTATTTTTAATTGACACTATTCGAGTTTCGTTATTTACGTATGTATTGACTACAGATAATTCAGCTCATTTTTACTTTATTGTTATTTTTCTTGGTTCAGTCTTAGTTTTCTGAGGCGACATAACACTGCAATTGCGTATCTACATAATATTTCACAAAATCATTTACTACCATTGCAAAATTATTTTAAAAACAGATGCATTAATGTTTTGGGAAGCAAATCGAATGGCTTAGGTGCGGTTTAAGATCGACTGATTGTTGTAAATTCTGGTACAAGGACCTGATCATCAGTTCAGGAACTTCATATAACAGCTGTCCCAAGGGAGCCTTGGAACACCAGTTAGGGCAGGTTGTTAAACATTACAGTTAACGACAACGGGCACCAAGGTTGAAGAACAACCGAGGACTAACTCGAAGCACCCACGCCTCACAGTAAAAGTGAGTTGCACGGAGCATCAAGGTCGCTATAAGTGAGCGTAACGCTAAGGGCGACACTGACATTCGAATAATATACCACTACACGCCAAGCACTGAACTGGTATGCAAGATTTCCATATAACCATTGTTTAACTACGAAACATCAAGTGGTGAGCATATAAAAGTTGAAATATCTATATTGCATATCGTAGTTTCTTAGCACATAGTCTGAGAGATAAAAGTCCGTAGAGGCCGTTTTTTTTTTTTTTGTAATCTTGGGTATAAAAGGGGTCTCTTAGATGCTGTGTGTTGTTTCGGAACAGAGACAATTAGCACTCGTTTACAGTATGTTCTGTTTTCAAAAATTAGTGTACTGGGTTCATGTGGAATAGTTAAATAAATAAATAAATATATATATATATATATACATACATATTTATCACGAACATACTGTAACGTATTAAAGTACCACGCGACCATCTTAAGGTGGAGTATTAGAAAATTATATTGTCTTTTCAGCTTTTGAGCCGTAACATTTATTCAGATTGTATTATCAACTTTTTGTCTTCGACAAAGCATAGGATATATTCTTGGTAAACTGCTTGACAAATGGTAATGGTATCTTTCATTAATTTGTCATGCAGAATCATTGCAAGAGAATTCTTGAAAGTTAACTTACAATTCTCTTGTAATGATTCTGCATGACAAATTAATGAAAGATTCCATGATTGTCTATGTGTGGCAGTTTACCAAGAATATTTCCTGTGCTTTGTTGAAGAGACATTTTTTTAAAACAATTTGAGATAATGTTATAGCTTAAAAATTGAATACACAAAAAAAATTGTCTAAGGCTCACTCTTAATGCTGTAATTAAAATCATGTTTGAAGTGTACCTACTTTCACGATTTCTTTGCTCGAATGCGCTGAGGCTTTAATGAACTGTGGTTGTTTTGTATTTATTCAAAGAAAATAACTAATGGTAATATCTTTTGTCATTTATACATTAAATAAATGTCACCAAATTTTTAAACAGCGCAGATATTTGAAATACGTATACGAATTATGTATACATTAATAAACTGAATTGTCGAAGTATAACAAAATAAACTTTAACACCGAGTCATAGTTTACATAATTCCTTACACTTTCACGTTTGTTTTGGAAATTTGGTTGTTCAATTGTTTAAGTGACAATACTTGTTAGATATTGCGTGTGAAGGTACAGAAATTTGTTGTATATATCAATAACTATTTTTGAATTTATTATTTCCCATTAATTTCTTGTTAGCTGCATAAAATTTATTCTGGTGTTATAAAAACTTTTTCGAAACCAGTTTCTAAAAACTTGTAAAATAATAAAAAAAATTTACTTCGTTTAAGACGAATAATATAGTGACTATCGACTATCTAGACGATACTTAATTCGTTGGATAAGACGTTTCAATGAGCCACGCCTCAGCTAGCAAACAAATTATCTAATTGTACGAAACGCATGTTGGACTCCCAACTCCCAGTTACTTAGCCGGCATTCAGAACTTGACCAATATCATTTTAACGACTTGCACATTATATTCGTATAACCTGAAGCTTTAAGAGTTAATGGACCTGGTGCGTGAGTGTAACGAGGTACGCGAAGTGTTTTTTCTTGTGCTTATCAAAGAAAAGAAGGCACACTTCAAACTGTGTCCCTATGATTGTAAAAACGCCGTCCGCTAATTAAAAACATGATTTCCAAGCTCCTCAAAAGTGCTAAAAATTACTTTTTCGCGTTGCTGTAGCTGAGAAAGTATCAACCGTAATCGAAAAACTACATAATAGAAACCTGCATTGGACTTTACCTCATAGTTTTCAAAAATAAAATAATATGGTCATAGCTTGAAGTCCCACTGAAAAACTGTTTATACGAAAACACTGCGCGCTAGTTTAGTCCTTCGCGCCTAGAGGCGATGCGGTGTTTGACGGACGTGATATATTCGACTTATAGCCATCCTCGTTTCCGTGCCTCGAACGTAAAAAAAACTAGCGTCCACTAACCTTAAATGAGCGATTCCATTGGCAGAACACATAGTAAAATGATTTATACTTATACTTATGCGGTTGTAGAGCTTTTTTACACGTATCATGACTGCAGCTGCAGGAAGTCGTTGGCGTTGCTCATAGAGACGGAAGTGACAGTTGAAGCACGTGTGAATTTCGTAATGGTGCGTGGCCATCTCTAATGCACAGTAATTTCCTCGCTACTAACATTTCTTGAAGTGTTTAATCATTTTGGACATTTCATGTTGTAAATATTTGTCTACTACAGGACCATTTTACTGTTTTAAATAATAAACACTTCCATATAATTTTACATAAAAAACACAATATTTCTAATATTCCAACAAATTTCAGATAATATCGAAGTAACTTATTATGTGACAATGTAAAAGGGTCTAGTAGACTGAAATTTAAAGCATGGCATGTCAAGAGTAACCACACGCCTAGCGAAAACCTTGCAGGGGGGAAATATTGATAATTACAGGCGGTCACGCACCACTCCCCTTAATTCAGGTTAGCACACGTATACTTGATAGTCTACACTATTTCCGAAAAGCTATCCACCTAGTGAAAGTAATGTTTGTTTATTGAACCATAAAAATAAACCAAGTCTCTGCTATCCTGCAGTGTTTTGACTGTGGGATTCTAAAAACAGTAATGACACTACTGTATTATTTACACATGTAGGTAGAGCTTTACGTTTCGTCAACAGCGACGGCATTAGAGATGGAACGGGTAGCTGTGGTAAACATGGAACGTAAGAGAAACTGGCCGTGGCCTGTAAACAATCCTATTATTTGCTAGGAGTGATTTCAGAAAACGGGAGTCGGACTCGGGTTCTTCAGAATTAGAGTCCAATTATGTTACTACTGTGCCACATATATAGTTTTACTATAATTTTAGCATAACATTTCAGTGCATTTCAGAGATTCCTGTGTTGGATAAACAAAGACGACTGTCGGTTCAATCAAGTACAGACTACTGCACTAAAGCTACCTGAAAAAAAAAGCAAAATATAACCCGTCTTCCGACATTTCGAACATGTTGAACATATGAATTACATTTATTTTTATTGAGCATTACGTTTAGTCGACAGGCCATTAGTAGAGATGGTTGCTCATAAATTTACACAAGTATAGGAGCTGGGAGAGGAACCAGTCATTTACCTGGAGCGATTTCGGGAAACAGTGGAAATTCGAAATTAGTATGGCCGGAGTCAAGAATCAACCCCGTATCATTCCGAACGTGACTCCAATGCCTTACCGTTGCGCAAACTGGCCGGTAGTTGGAACACGTGGACTTCGTTTTGTACGAACCTCCGAGGGCAAGGTTTTCTTTAGACGTCTTCCTCTTCGTATTCATTCCGCGACATCTCCACCGACAACGGAACATCTTCCTCGTGAAACCAATTGTGGGGCTTAATGTATCCGCCACAGCTGTTCGATCACGCAAGATAAGGCGAGGACTATCCTAACTAAATGAATCATTCCGATATCTATGTACGTATGCATGTTCAGGGGCAATTTGATAAGCATAAATGAATTGATTTACAGTCAGGACACTTATGAGTGGTTAAAGAAGTTCTACATTCTGGTCATCACAAACTATGTTTTATTTTCGCTTATTATGTCTGTTTAGAAGTACTTATTTAAAATATGTTATTATAGTCGGGTATACCTTGTGATAACTCATAAATCCGAACCACCTAATAAATAACTGGATTTATATACTTGGACATACTCCATTGCGAAATAAATGACTGTCACAAGAAAACACCAAGTGAAAATAAGACAAGAAAACATAAATAAGCAGAGTATGATTTAGTCATCAGGATACATACACAACATGAAATTCCAAAACTGGAATCTGGTCAGATAAAACAAGGAACAAACAGAAAATAAAAGAAATAACAAAAATATAAAAAGAGCTAAGTTGACATGCGACACAACGATGATACGAAACAAAAACACAAACAGAAATACAGCAAACAACACAACGATGAGACTAAACAAAACACAAAGATGTCGGACACAAACAGAAAAAACAACAAACGACACTACCTGATGACGGGAACAGATTCCAGTTCCCGAAACGTCGTTAATACTGACTGTTTGGAAAACTATTGTGTTTTGTTTCGTCTCATCTTTTGTGTCGTTTGTTGTTTTTTCTGTTTGTGTCCGACATCTTTGTGTTTTGTTTAGTCTCATAGTTGTGTAGCATGTCAACTTAGCTCTTTTTATATTTTTGTTATTTCTTTTATTTTCTGTGTGTTCCTTGTTTTATCTGACCAGATTTCAATTTTTGAATTTCATGTTGTGTATGTATCCTGATGACTAAAGCATACTCTGCTTATTTATGTTTTCTTGTCTTATTTTTAGTTTTCTTTTGTCAGTCATTTATTTCGCAATGGAGTATGTCCAAGTAAATAAATCCAGTCATGCACTCCCATTGCACAGTTCTTTCAAAGATCACCTAAACAATAATTATAAGAAAATTAGTAAAAAATACTGTTTTAAAACATTATTTAATTCTCGTAGTTTCAGAGACGTCAGGTAAATCGTGTATAAAAACGGAGTACAAAATCCCGAGACATTTTAATACGTAGAGTTGCGGCCATACATCCACCCAATTTTTTTTTTGTCATCTGAATGTGATTATGTAAAGTACAACCTCACAGTAGCGAAATGCAACCAAACTATGACGGTTTCCATAATAGTGTGCTCTAAAGATGAAATTTGCTGAAATAATGAGCGTACATTGCAGTGTGTGTATAACTTACTCAAGTTAATTTCAATTCACATTTTTGATTAGCACACGCATACTATGTATTAAAGTAGTTTTACAAAATTTAACAATTGATGAGTGAATACCAACAGTTCAATTTATTCAAGTATCTAAAAATAGTTGCTCCTCAGTACTTGGAAGTTTCTGCCACTGATGTAAATAATTGAAATACCTGTTTATAGGTATGACAAAAATATCGGGCGCTGTATACAGCAATTTTCATCACCACGTTTTAATATTTTTTGTAACAGATATTATTTTTTTTCATATTTTAGACACAAAGTGTGACTAAATTTCACTCTTACGATATTTTATCTCTCATAGTTTTCGTGTAATGGCTTGTTAAAGTCAAAATTTGCATGTTGTCGTTTTAAGGACTACACTAAAACCAACTAGCATACCAAACTGAAAAAAAAAAAAATTATAAGAGCAAAATTTGGTCACATTTTGTGTCTAAAACAAGAAAAATATATCTGATACAAATCTAAAAATAAAAACGTAGTGATCGAAATTGCTGTACTCCGCGCCCTTAACGGCGTATTACTGGCTACATGCAATATGGCAGTGACCATTTAACAACTGAATGTTTCTGAATCTTCTTCAATATGTGTGTGGTAAATATATATAATTAATTATTTACTATTCTGTTATTTACACAATCTGCAATGTGTCCTCCCAATTTCAGCAAATTTCGACATTTGAGCACTGTATTTTGGAAACCTCATCGTTCGCTTGCATTTGACTAGCGGGAAGGTAGTTTTATTCTCAATTACTATAATAAATAGCCAAAACACAGCATTGAAATGGTATGGTGAGAAATTTTTTGAAACCTCAATGCAAATAATGTTATGACTCGTATTTGGTAAAATTCAATACGAAGGATATGACCTACTCATATTTCCTGAAGTATGCGATTAATAAGCTGCTGCTTATGTATTGTTTTCTCGAGAACTAATAAATTTACTTAAAAATAATCGAGTTCAGCTCATTGAGAGAGAATGAGAAAGAAAAAATAATGATTCGGTATAGATGTACATATCTATTTACTACGATTTGTGGTAATAGTATAAAGATGTCTCTTCTTTGTTATTATAACGAGCGCCATAGGAGCCTGGAAGTGCTCGGTCACTAAGGCTGAATATTGTCCAATCATTACTAGTCTGACCGCCTCTAAGCGCTAGGCGCCCAACTGGCGCAAATCTTCCCGCCAACGACTAGTTTTAAGAGAATGTTACTTCGTTTTTTTATTCTACAGACAGTTTGCATATGATATACTGCATTATTACTACTACACAATCAGAGGTTCTTACAATGAGTACAAATCTTGGTCGTTGTTGAAAATGATTACAGTTAGTAAAAATAGTGTTGAAAATGTTTACAATTAATAAAAATTGTCTTATAGTGTGAAATTATTCTGCATGATATCATAGCTAACATGGATATTGCAAACACCACGGTTACACTGCCAATTCTGCTTCGTAATTTAGTGCAAGAGAGCTAAATAAATGTCATAGTTATAACTTCTTGTAGCTAAATTCTCATTATTATTTATAAATACTTTTTAGGGATATAGTTAAAAGCCTGTTAACGAGACTTTCTGAATTGATTTTGAGTTTAGTTTAATAAGAATATAGGGATAGACTTGACAGCACAAATGACTATGTCAGAAGTATTTCCATGTATTGTTGCCAATTGGCGTGCAATTGCATGATTTATGTATAGTTTGAAAGCAGAAGTGAATGTATCGTATAGTCATGCATTTATAGGGATGAAGATTACATGTAAATATTATTATTTTCTCAATTAATTTTGTTACATGATATGAAAAATAGTTTTTCTACGTTTAGTACTACTATATTTGATGTGGTGTTTTCGATGCAACATGATTGAAATATCATTTAAACTGCCACATGTTCTGAATTTTTTGTATGTTATTGATGTAATTTTTTGTGTAGTAACTTTAAAAGACTTGTTATATTTAGCATTTAATGCACTTCTGACTAACCATGAGCAATTCCTTATGGTCAACTCAATTTAAAAGAGTTTTAAGTTAACCATAATATTTTAACAAAATTTCAAGTGATATCCCCCTTGAAATTACAGTTTGCAAAACATTTTCTATAGAAATAGTGTATTTTGAAATCCAGAGTTACATATTTTTATTTTTATTGGGTCGTCGTCGTCTACAGCGAAGTTATTACAGCCATTTTACACGCAACTGTGCAAAAGGAAAGAAACTACAATGAGAATCAGACGTGACCTTGGTTAAGATACACTACACAATTCGCCTGGAGTGATTTCAGCAAACCATGTAAAATCGAACTTGGGATGACCGGGGCCGGGGATCGAACCCGGGCACTCCCGACTGCGAGTCCAACATTTTACTATATTTTTGTAATGTTACGCTCCTTGGTGAGGTCTCAACATCGTCAAACATCCCGCCATTTACATTATTAATAGACAATTCCCCAGTTGTGACAGTACTGTTGCCTTTGACAATTGAAATGACTCGAACGGACAAACACAAATTTTACACCCAGCTAGACCTGGGAATCGAACCCAGAACCCCTCGTACTAAAGTCGACCGGTCAACCAACTGAGCTTCGAGAAGGGGAGGGGGTTGACTCTATTGCTCCACCTCGCTCGGTCCCGGAGTCATGTAAACGTGGCATGTATTTATGGTAACATTGCAAATGTCACGGTTAATTTTTGTAGCAAATTAGCAGGTGATGAATTGTATTTGAAAACCCTTTCCAGTAAACTTTAACGAGATTTGCACGAACCTTTTTCAACATGCTTCCAGAGTAATCATTTGCGTCAAGGTTTTGTCGACGTCGCAACACCTGTCGGTTTAATCGAGTCATTGCCTAAGATGACGGTGAAAAATCGTCGACATTGACATTACAGCTGAGCACAATCATGTTTTTGCTTTCGAAAACATCACTTTAAAGTTCGTGGCCGCAGTAATTGTGTTACGTGCCAATCAAGTATCAGCATTTTCCCAGAAACTCCCAGAAGTAATTATTTGTGGACAGCTTCGAGTAAGTATTTAACGATGTTGCATCATATTGCAGGTTTAGTTTATCCGTACGTTATCGAAGCGAAAATAAAAAAAATGCCTAGATTTATGAATGACAAGAGCAATAATAATAAATGATCTGACAAGTTTGCTTCAAATAATAAATGGCGTTAACCTAAATATTTCTGTTATCAATTATATATCTGGATAGTAAAGAAATAAACTACGACATTCTATCCCCCATCATCACACTCATTCAAGTATGGTTGAAGAACCCTATATCATGGCTAACATAGTTTCTTATTTCGAAATATTCATAAGTTTGTAAGTGTCAGTTCAATCAAAAGTTTGGACAAAAACTCCTAAAAAAATATGTTCTTAGTTTTGTTTTCTCATCGACGTTCGAAGCTAAGATACAGTTAGTCGCGACATAGGAAGATGTTTTTAAATATAATTTAGTCCGTATATAAAAAGTAATTTAGTAATTGTTATGGTGCAAAAGAAGTATTTCCATATTCAGCCAAATTCATTAGGCCTACATACTAAGAACTGTATACTTTGCTATAGACTTTGTATCACTGATAAATATTCATTCAGATTACGTGACGAATTACTTAAATAGAAAGGAGAATTTTAATACAATCGTGTAAAAATTTATCTGCCTGTCAATTGCTTATAATGAAAATTATTTAGTTATTTAGGAATATAGAAATTTGAACTAATTTAGTTACATTACAGTGTGATTAAAATAAAACATATAATATATTTGTCAACATTATCAAAATAACGTAAGATTATGTCGCGTGAGAGAAAGCATCACAGTCCCTGAGTAACTGAAAGCCAATGTTAGTGTCTTAGTACAAGAATGGAACATAACTTATGATAGGCATGTGATGACTTATCCTTTATTTAAACTGTATAAAACTGTTGTGTCTAACTTTATTGTCAAACCTATACGAACAGGTCACATAATTAGTGCATAGCTCAAAATTGTTGTTAATTGGAAATTAATTTATTTTATACTGAACATTAGGGGAAACTTATAGCGACTTGTGCGCGTGAAGTGTGACCACCTAAGACTGGATACAGGATGAGATTGATTGTTAACTACTGTGGAAGCGTTAACATCTGCAATAAAGAAGAATCGAAATTGTTCACATGACTTGGAACCAACTATATGAACATGCATGTATCTACAGAGGGTTTATGTCTACAAATACTGGCAAGCTAACTGGGGCAGTGCACTAGCTTACCTGGGCATGTTGCGATCTGTATGTGCAGCAGCAGTAGAACCCAGAAGTTCCTTAGGGGAACAGCAGGCCATAGGAGTGACACCATCTTCACGTCACACCATGCTTGCCACCCACGTTAAAAATTAACACTCGCGCTCCCGACACTGTCACTAGTAGGCCCCCGGGACGCCGGGCAGTTGGCAGTATTTGCCGCAGATTTATGAATGACGGTTGAGCACCACGACGCCTTCCAACGTCCAGACGATGCCGCGAAGCCGCGCAGTGGAGTTCACGTTGTCTTCTCGCGGGGAGAAAAAAAGACACAGGAATCAAATATGTTCACGTGATGTACCGATGGCAATCCACTGTGCTTCGACATCGTGACAAGAGTATAGGCCTACGTGTGAAGCGCAAAGAATAGCTCGGTTAGTTTTCACATTAATCTAAAAAGCTGCGCATTAAAAAAAAAAAATTAAAGTCAACGTGCATATTCCCTTCCTTTATTTCTTAGCTGCTATGCTACTTGACTGCCAAATATAATCATTCTTTTGAAAAATCTGTAAAGTTTTAAATAGCTTATAATCAGTAACATCTTGGCACGAAGTTCGAAGCAAAGCGAATTTGCCGGTAAATACTATAGTAATTGCACTTCAAGCGAAACACATCCCACTTAAGCTCGCTCTTGGAATTGGCACGTAGTAATTTACTCCGCATATGTCTACTAATAGAACTATGATTTTGCTTAAAAATCACACACATAAGACGTTAAAAAATCACCCAAAAATTGCATCCATTATTTGAGCTTCTTTAAATAAATTCTACTAATAAGTGCCTTTGTATCTGCTGGTCAGTAACTTCACATTTTCCGACGAATAACACGGGCTTACGGGAGGCTAATCGCATTATTTGACAGGATAAATGTAATATACAAAATTAAATAGCAGGGTTTTCCTTTTACAATGCATGAAAAAAAATTGCCGTTTAGAAGGAAAACTACACTTTCGCCGCATTGATCTAAACACATAAACAATTTTGACTGAAACAGGGAGACTTAAATGTTTCTTAACACTAACTTCATCACTGGAAAAACGGCATGTATGAGATAAATTTACGTTGGAATTTCTGCGACGAAATACTACAGTCAAGTGAACAAATTTATTCGTTCGGTCCGGGATACTTTCTTTAGAAGATGTGGTTATTTTTAAAGAAGAGTATCAGCTGCTTGTACTTGATTCCTCCATCTGAAGGAAAATCAACAGTCTAGCCACACGATATGTTTTTTCCATGTACTGTCGACAGTGATTGACGAGATAAACGAGCCAGCAGACACACCGCCGTCCATAGAGCGAGCACGTGGGTTGGAGACTCCACGCACACATGCACGCACCACGTCGGAGCAGACGCCGCCGAAGACGGGCCGGGGCTGGGCGACGATGTCGTCCGACTGAGAGCCTTCCGCGGGCGGCCGTGCGGGCCCGGCGTTTTTGTCACGGTGCGCGGGCATTCGCGATCTCTGCTCGCGTGCGACTCCCTCTCCACCCTCCTCCGAGGACCCCCCTCCCGCCCGCAACGCACGCACTTTCTCCGCGGCCGCCCACCGCCACCACCTCGACGTCTGCCGTCGCCCCACCGTCTGGACCTAACCTCCCTCCCCGCCTCGTCGCGGGATGATGCCGGTCAGGCCGGGGCGCGCGGGACCCTGAGAGAAGCGACACCCGATGACTCGTGACGAGAAACGTTGCCGCGTCCAAGGGAACTCACGTGCCGAAGAAGTCTTTTGCTGTTGCGAGCCAAGCCTCTGGACCTCTCGTCTGGGTCATCTTGGGACACGTAGGACCCCAAGGGGAGCGACGCCCGTTAACAATGACCGTCTTCGACATTGAATCACCACGTCCAAGGAAACTCACGTGCCGAAGAAGTGTTTTAATTTAGGGTACATCACCTCTGGACTTTTAGTCTGGGTCATACAGCACTCTTGAGAAGTGGAGGTGGAGGGTAGATGCGATATCCGTTGACAATGAGCACCGTTGACACTGAACAACCACGTCCAATGGAACTCACGTCGACAGCGAAAGAATCTTTGACTGTCGCAAAACTCTCCTGTGGACATCACTACCCTAGTCATCTCAACCACGCGGGACCCTGGCGGAAACGTCGACACCGACACGTGACGAGAATCGTCTCGTCTCAATGAAACTCACGCCGGCGACGTGCGGGAGAAGTCTTTAACTGTCGGAAGATATCTCGAACGCCGAGGTTGACCTGGGTCATCTCGCTCACGTCCACGTGGGACCTTGTAGAGGACGACGCCGACTCGTGGCAAGCATCACCGTACCCAAGGAAACGCGTACCGACGCGTGCATGAGTTGCCCAGAATGAGATTCGAAACCTGCACCCTTTAAGGAGCGGCGGTGTAAGAAAGACGAATTTTTCTACGTTATAATCCCTCATCGACGAAATTACTGCGTATTTGTGATTTACTACCTTGAAGATATGGTTCTTATCCTGCTTTAATACGGGTAAGAATGATTGTAACATTTACATAAACAAATTAGTGAAACCTACTGTAATTAACTTGTTCATATAGACACTCATGATATTTCAGCTAAGCCAGTAGCTATAAAATGCTACGAAACATGGACTCAGAACTACTCGTACGTAAGACACAAGGTACACGTTTTATTCAGATAATTTAAATGAATTAATGTTTTTTAAGCTCTCCTGACACGTATGCGCGCCTTAAAGATTATTACGATTGTTATGTGTCGTCGTTGTGATATCAAGTCTTGTGTTTGGGTCGTTGTTTCAGCCTGTTCTGAATGTAACCGTGTCTGAGTTATCCTCAATTTGATAATAATATCTCTATTTTTTGTTAGTTATTCGTTCTGAAATTTTCAACTATCGTTTATTTATTAATTGGTGACAATACAAAGCTTCTTACGCGAATTTTTGGGTTTTATATTTGATTAATTTAGGTGTTGCCAACATTACAACACGGCGTTCTTTTAATTTATCGTTTTATTGTCACCATTTAGTTTTTCTGAGATGATACAGTGTTGCAATAACATTATGTTTACAACACTTATGTTTATTATAGCTTTAAATTAGAAGAATTTTGCAATGAAGTTGAAGCGAGATAGAAACCACACACGCACATTTCAAACATAGGGCCATCTGCTATTAAGACTAATAACATTACCCGGTAGTCAAGTCAGGATGGCCGAGCGGTCTAAGGCGCTGCGTTCAGGTCGCAGTCCACACCTGTGGGCGTGGGTTCGAATCCCACTTCTGACACAGCATTTTATTGATGTGTTTCACAACTAGTAGCAAGTCTTAAAAGTAAGCTTACGCAAAGGAAGGTAGCATGTATTGGAGGTAGCTTGCGATTCTTGATATGAATTCGAAGGTAAGGATTTCCCCACAATGAACTGGGCGGCGATATGCTCTGTTTTAAATAAATTGCGATGTACTAATGTAACTATCACTTTTAGAATATTGTTTTCACTTAAATGTTATTTTCTAAACTCTAAGTTTAATACCAGAGACCATAAGTCTGACATAAAATTAATCACAATGTTAAACATGTAACTGTGCCAATCAATCAGCTATAAGGTATTAGCAACGTAGTACTAAATATTAAGAATAAATTAATGCACATGTAATGATACACTGCGAGATCGATGTGGTAACAGTTATGCAAAATCGCTATTGTTTTCAGCAGTTGCCTTTTAACTCCCATACATTCCTGTACCCAGACCACGACGACATACAAATTGCTTTCGCTTGCACGTCACGTCCTACATTATTTCATTCACGTGCCAAGACAGGCAACGTACCAAAGTGGTTGCGTTTTACTATAATTCATCACAACCTTACGTCACATACCAGTGCTAAAAATATCAGAGAGTTGAAGGAACGGGCTGAGCATGGCATATGGTGATCCATGAAGACTTTTACATAATATCGCCATGAAGTTACAGAAATTGCAAAATAAGAATCATTAAGGAACCTTCGCAAAGTTACGGATGGCCAATTTTTTCTGTAACAAATTTTCTGTGAATTGCTATGTGTAGATAATTAATCGTAACATTTATCATAACATGGATTAAATAATTGATGTCTGTATTTACAAAAGGGTTTAGAGTCGACAATTTACAAATAACAATAAAGTCTCTGTAAGCTGATTTAACGGACAGAATTTTCGTAAAATCAAACTAGCAACCGTTGTTCGTGAAAAACCAGAAAATTTCCTTTAACTAAGAGTTCCGCTAATACATAAAATTATGTAACATTGTGTACAGTTGAATCGATGTTCAGACTTAGGGCCAGGGCTGTCTTAAGAGGAGTCCTCGCCTGGCGCATGGACGGCATTGTAGCGTGTCACGCGTATTATTTTTTGCGCGAAACCGCTTAACTTATTCATATTATGTTTATCTACGAAAAGAACACACATTTTAAACTATGCTTCTGTGTTTTTAAATTTTCAGCACGCATGCTAGAAACATGATTTTCGGGCATTCCAAAGTGGCTAAAACTGTTTTTTTAGACTGCTGTACCTCCGACAAAAATATTACCTGAATTCGTAAAGAGCCAAGCGAGAGGCATGCTTTCGTCTTCACTCCATATTTTTAAATAATACAATGTTGTGGTTACCGCTTAAAGTCCCGTAGAAAAAATACTACAAGGAATATCTTGCACGCCAGTTTGGCGCTGCGAATAGAGGCGATATGCTTCTCGTCGAGCGTGGGACACTAGCTCTTATCGCTACGCTGATCCCACACATCAAAGGTGGAAATTCAACACCGGCGATGACTCCTCTTAACATCATTTAACCTTCAGGAACGTGATCGTGTAGATTTGTTTCACACACTCTTGGAAAGGTGTCTGCTGCTTTACTGATAACCATTCCTGGTGAATTACGTACACAGAGAAAAGACTAATATAATGAATAGTAACTCGCACAAATGCCCCAACTAGTGTGTTATAAGAGTGTCTGGCGTGTTTATGAAATCACGATAGATTATGATACTAATGAGTGGATGGCAGTCATGGCACCTTCGTTTTCGTTTCTTAGCAATACAATATACTTTTCCAGTAATAGGGCTAATAAACAACATTGTAATTTGTGTCAGGATGGCCGAACGGTCTGTGGTTATTTTTTATTCGCTGAACTCCGTAGCGTTTTTTGGTTGCCATCTGCTAACGGTATGATAGGTACTGGTTTCGATTCCCATGCCTGGCTGGGTGTGAATTTGTGTAGTCCTAATTGGTCACTGAAATTTGTCTTGTGATAATTGCCTGACTGGAACTTGGATCACGTAAACTTTGTGTGTTATTAAAGGGGAGAACGTTTGTCACGGTGGCAGGGTATTCGAGCCTTGTCATCGTGTCAAATATTATTAAATAAGTAATGCTGTCTAATGTGATGCTTTCAGGCCACAGTCCACTTTTGTGGGCGTGGGTTTGAATTTCACTTCTGACATTTTCTATTTTGAGTAAATGTACATTTAAATTCATGTGAAACTACAAAACTCAATAAATTAATACGTTAGTCTACTACCCAAAATATTCCCCTCGCCCTCGAAAAGACACGAGAATAATTCTCTTTGGAATTGGTTGTTCAATAAATGTAGGCCTACAGACAAAATGTCCTCATGTAACCCAAGAGTATAATATATAAAATTCTTGCTTCTTTCTGAGTGTGACATGAAAACAATATTCTTAGTAAAGATAATCATATCCATATTTAAAAGCAGAATTAATGATTTCTTAATGTTTCTTGCAATGGGACATAATAAAGTACTGCACTATTGTGGCCTTACATCATGGCAAAATTAGTAGGTCTTTAGAAATCTACTGTGTTCTCTTGTGTCTTCATCGTTGTGTTGTCTAGTTTGTTGTTTGTGACGTGGTCGTTGTTATCCTGTCTCGTATCCTTCATTGTCTTCGTCCCAGTATTGTCTGTGCTGTCTTAATTGTGGTGTCCTAAGTTTCACAGATTATCTTGTTTTGTATTTCGAATTTTATTTTTGGATGTTTATTTTATGTTCCCTTATTTGTTGTTGACTAATTCTATATGGGATCTTTCGTGTGATGTTGTTTTTGTTTATGGATGTGTTGACTACGGCCATCTTCGTTTTTAGTCTGTTTGATTTTTCTTAGTCTTATTCTGAGATTTCTGGGACGACATAATTTCGCAATGGTGTATGTCCACCATAGTACAGAATTAATGATTATGTTCTTGGCTTCTGGGTTTGATCCACGTCACATATTATTGAGTCTGGTCCCGTTGTCGATCTGATGATGGCAGCGGTAACGTCTGTCAAACGCTGTGGAAGATACAACATTCGACAGTATTCAAACTGAAACGGTAAGAACATAAGACAATGACCGCAAAAGCATGCAAACCAGTATTAATAATTATTTTTAGTTCATAGATACTAGTCATTTAACAACCACTTGCACGTCTAGAAACCATACAATACCCTTAAGGGGTATAGTGCACGCTCATTTTTAATTTACAGTATTTCTCCCGCTACAAGTATTCCTGAAGGCGTATCAACATTTTTGACATATAAAAATTTAAACATTAGTCTACTACACCTTTTTACATAGTTAGATACTAAATTACTTCCATATTATCTGACAATTGTTGGAAGATAACAATTAGGTTATTTCTTATCTGTCAACTAATATCAAACAACATTGCAGTAATTTATTATATAACAGTGTAAAAAGTGTAGTACATTAACATTTAGAGCATGATACGTCAAAAAGGTTATACACCTCCAGGAATACTTGTATCGGAGAAAACACTGTAAATTTTACACGTTCAAAGATATCTTCGCTCACAAAAGTCCTTAACAGGCTGTGTCACATCATTTGTTACAATAATTAATTTTCTTATTACAAATGAACGGTGTTGCGAGTAACCGACAATGTCCTAATATAAATATTATATTTTACTACAAGGTGTGTATTATAGGATTTAACTGGGGTTAAGTCTTATAATCTGATTTACACAGTGAGAGATGGTTATGTGATGAAGCAAAACTTCGCACATAATTTATTCCAAGTTAGTTACATAATTCCGAGCAGTTCATATTTCCAAAAACACTAATGAAATAGTGTTTTATTTTTGTACTGAATTATGTTAAAAACATGGTAAAAACAATGATAATATTTTTATAAATTTTTTTAAAAACTGTCATACGCCTGAGAACTTGCCAGTTTTTAACATACGAACGAGGTTTTGCATCTTCACCGGCGATATATACCTTGCGAAATTTAGAACGAGAATGAAATTCTGAGAATTCTGCACGATTGGTGGCACGGGCTCGTAAATATGCTTAGTGGTCGTGAGTTGGTGTCGCAGGTAGGATTTTGTAACTGACCTCGGGCCACGCAGGTGAGTTCGGCCACGTGGTGGTTGGCGGAAGAACACGGCATTGAGACGTACATCGTCTGCCGTAGTGCCGTGCCCACACCTCGACCTTGACTTCGGGGTCCTACCTGCGGGGCCTACTGATGTCTTCCGCGCTTCTGTGTCACGCCTTCAACTTTGGCTGTGTCTCAAATAGCCCACAGAAGAGCACTCTCTCGTACCTTCTTGTTACGTCACGGAGTGTACTCTCTGCTGTCACAAATTCGAGGGAGAGTGGGCGAAAGGGAGAGTGAGTCAGAGTGAGCGACGATGCTCCCTCACTGCACCCTCTCGTCCACTCTGCGGGAAGACGTCTTTGTTTTCGTTCAAAATCGAGAGAATTGCGCTGAGTAAAAGGAAACGTATTCTTCTGTGTTCTTCGCTGACATGATTTAGGATTATTCCCAACACAGCAACAGAATCCTCACGATCCATATTCAAACCATAACCTAACTGGAACTGGAAAATATTTACTTTGTGTTTTCTGCAATAATTAATTTTTCCAGCTTTCCTTTTCTCACGCTATGTTGTAGTGCTTAAAGGGTGCATACGAGGGTGGCTGTCTCAATTTGATTGACGAGTGTACCAGAGCGGGTGATAGTAAGAGTGCACACTCTTTATTTGAGACCCGGCCTTTGTCTCCGGAGCACAACAAGGAGACTATGTTGCTAGTTTCAGCACCACTTGCCTAAGCTTGATTAGGTCAGTTTTAAGAGCCCTATAAAGCAGGCGCTAGATGTCGTGTTTGAGGCACGGATATAGGCAGGTGACAGGAGCTATACTCGTTAGTGCGTCAACAACTGCATTGCCGTTATGCTCGAGGCGCGAAAACAGCTTGCAGTGTTCTGGTCGTTGGCTTTTCCCATGTGACTTTAAGTAGTGACCCTTCTCTTCTATTTACAGAAAGTGAATAGTCAAGTTCAGCGCATGCTTCTCTATTTTTGCTTTTACAATTCCGTTTGGTTTTTTTTTTTTTACGCGTCAGCAGTCTAAAAAAAACAGTTTTTAGCCATTTTGTGGTGTCCTGAAACCATGTTTATAGTCATGATATGTAGAAAACAAAAATAGAGAAGCATAGTTTTAAATGTCTTTTCTTTTCGTAGACAAAGATATCGAACACACGCGTAGCAGTACTTCTTAAAAAAAAAAAAAAAAACTTCCTCCTAATACGTTGTAACAATGATCATGCGTCAGCTGTAGAGGGCTCTTATTCCTACAGTCCAAGGTTCGTCTAAACCATGCTAACCTAAGTTAAGTTGAGTTATTTTTAACCATACTATAATACTTTTAATTAGGTTAGTCAAAACCCTACTACCATAGGTTTAATTAGGATAGTTGAAATCTCAATATCCTATCTTAAATTACGTTAATATAAACTCCACTATCCTGGGTTCAACCGTTTAGACTAATCATTACCATACTAGCTTTGTTTCCATAAGTTTAAACTTCGAAAGTGCTGACTTTAACCGTGAATATTTAATATAAAATTTTCGTTTAAGATAGAGTAGAATCTACTATTTTACAATTCTATTTACGTTAATTTATCCGAGTTTTGACTTTACTAAACAAGTATATTTATAAGGTCTAAAGTTATGTGCATGCAGTCATAAAACTTTAAAATAAAAAAAAGGTGAGAAATACACAGTTAAGGCGAAACTGCACCTCCTTTTGCGCTCCTGTGACATAAATCAAACTTCCCCGTCGTGCTCAATGAACTGGCATTTCCTGTCAGACTCGGCTCTGAAGCCTGCAGAAAATGCAACGTTCGCCCGTCACGCCTGCCTACTCCGATGTCTTGAACATTCACGGAATACTGAATCTGCTCGTTTCCGTTACGGCCTGGGTTCCGATAATATGAAGAGCTATTCTGATACTATACGTGCTGATATTTTCCCGTGTTCGTTAGTTGGAAAGAGTGTGGCAGGTTAGCGAAAATGAACAACGTTTTTTCAATGCACCACAAGAAACGCTGTAAAAAAATTGTAGCCAAAAATTATTAGCTAGTACCTTATTGCTGGAAGCTCAGATCAAAGCTATAAAAATGGCATAGAACGTATCTTTCTTATCTGCCATAATAGGAAGTTCTATGATCTATGAAAGAACTATGCAATGGGGGTGCATGACTGGATTCAGTTTCTTGGACGTACTCCATTGCAAATTGAATGACTCTCAAAGAAAACTAAACACAGTTATCTTTGACAGTCATTCAATTTGCAATGGAGTACGTCCAAGAAACTGAATCCAGTCAGTGAAGTTATAATTGAAATCGAAGGCTCATATCAATTTTCTTTTAACAGCTATTATTTTCTTATGGTTGTGCATAAAATGTTCCACGTTACATATCTAAATTAACGAAATCGCCAGAATTGAGATGTGTAAAACTGAGTGTCTGACACATTATATATTTTTTCTACAAATAGACTTACGCATTTGACTATGATTGTTTGTATTTTCATGAGAAATTAAAATGAATGAAATAATTATTTTCTAGGTTGCTGTACTTTTTTTATAAATGTCTCACCAATTTTTTTTTCAAGTGTCCTGCCAGAAATGATATTTTTTTGTAAACTTATCTCATTTTCACAAAGTAAAAGTTCTTTAAACGTGCTGTTACCTTATAGATAAATCATATACCCGAAAGTACTTTAGCAGGTGATAAGTCAATAATAAGAAATCGACGAAACACGGCACTACGCGAATATGTTAATCACTTGTTATTTGTTACACGAGCGCAATAAATGAAGTAGAAAAAATTCGGACAGTGGAAAAAAAAAATCCCGTTTACGCAACTGCGGGTAAGTTAACATTATAACTGACTTACGTTATTTAAATAGGGCAGAAAATCAGACATTATTAAAGGTAATATTTTTGAATGAATGGCAACCGAATATATATATTTTTTTTTTTGCTTAATATAAACCAGAGTTATCAGTAGCGTAGTTATGTGTACAGTATTAATATAAACCAGAGTTAGGAGTTGCAAAGTTATGTATAGAAAATATGTGGTAGCACTTCACAGAAACTGATATTTAGATTCATGGCAAGGAAAATATCACAGTGGATCCAGAACGAAGTAGAAGAAACAAGGCTGACCTAGCATATGTTATGACTCAAGTGCAGTTTACTTTTAATCTGGACTGCTTTGGCTATTGAAATTTACAGATAAATTTCATACAGATTGTTCAGACTAATGATAAACTCCGAGGCTGTAGGGAAACTATTTGGGAGGAAAGTTGAACTTTAGCAAGATTAAGGGGGGGGGGGAGAATGTCATATACGGTTCGTCGATAGTGACACACTGTTTTGTGTAAATGCACTTCTAGAGCAGTAGAAATCACATTACGAATCTAAGTTTTAGAAATGGCTGATACATTGTCCTTGTTACCGTGCTGAGGCTTAACGTTACAGTGTAAAGTACAGGATACAAATATTTTCATAGAACGGAAACTATTTTTATCAAACTGTAAATTGTCTCGTTTCAAAAAGAGCATGGCATAACGATTATATCCATACTTTACACCTACTGCCTGTTGTTATTTTTTCTGGTTTTTACATTAGAAATTTCTCTCTTTTTTACTCTTTTATTAATTTTTTTCAGATCTGTAAGGGAAGAGTAAAAATTATTTAAATAAAAAGTAAAGCAATAGTTAATTCACCACGAATTTTTGACGGGTAAAAAGTAAGAAATAATTTATCCTTTGAAAGTACTAGTGATATTTGAAACTAACACGCGAAGCTCATGCAATAGATAACTGATGCATGAATAGTTCATGTATGTCACTAATAATTTTATTGCACTGGGAATGGCATGAATTGTTGTATGAGCTTTCTCAAAGACAGCTTATTATTACCAATTGCATGCGCCCACGTTTTTCGTTTTAAATCCGACGAGTATTTTCGTAGGAAAAATATTTTTATACGTTTGGGTAACAATATGTTATGAGCACAACAGCATATATCACATCGTGAAGTGTGTTATGCAACTGATAACAAGTTTTGGAAACTCTGTAAACCAGATTTGTAAAGGTATGGTCTTACCTGGTGCATAAACGTCAAGACAAATCAAGAATACCTTAGATCTCGTAGGGAGGTCATTAGATATTGTGAAAGAACTTAGTATGCACACAGAAACTGGGAGATGAATCCTTTGTTTAGGAAACATACTACCATTCATCTGTAGTGATTTCGGGAAACAATGGAAAACCTTAATCTGGATTGCCGGAGTAAGGAATCGAACCGGAGTCCTCCCGAGTGCAGGTCCTATGTGTCACTTTTTCACCAGCTCGCTCACAAAAAGCGATAAAACGTGATAAATCAACTGCAATAATCGCAGTATAGAACAGGTTATAAATGCTTTTGGTTACAGGGCTGTAGCTACTTAAAATAACTGTTTTTCACTGATTATTGTGTAACAATTTTACGGATTCTCTTTCTACCAGAAAATTGAGTTGCAGTTTGTTCCAAAATACATTGACCAACATCGATGTTCAAATGGCTACGAGCCAATAGCCTAAAATGCTGACAAAGTATCTAAATGTTTTACTTTTTATTTTCACAACATATATACGCTACTTCAGTGAAGTCAACATCACTGTCTGTGAGGAATATCCCGTTTTGTATACTGAACGATAATGACTGAAACGTTCGCCTTGCTTTCTCTGAATAGACGCTATTCTCAATGTTTGTCATTTAGACGACTTCACGTTCGCAGAATTTCCTCTGAACAATTTTCAGGATCTATGATAATTTCGTTGCATTACGTTGCAATGTCTTTGTGTGTATTAAGACAGTAAAATTCCTGGATAATATTATTTTGATGAGTACAGCCTGTACTTAAACCTACACGTAAGTAAATTTTTTAAAACAGTACTTAGATTAAACTAATCAGTCACTAAATAATAAAAATTACTTTGAGGAATACCAAGTTACAGACGAAACACTGAAATTCACATCGTTCAATATAATTTATTCTGACTCTACTTTTCAATTATATGGACTTCTAGTGACTTAAGTTTATAACTTTTCATAATTTTACTGATAAACGTTACTCAAATTAAGAAAATTAAAATTTTTTATAACTCAGAATGTGTGTACAACTATCTCTGATACACTGTTTCAATGGTCACTACCTGAAAAACGGATGGTGTAGATATTGGTTTATTAAATAATATACGGGTAATTTTGCACCGCAAATGAAATATCAGAACTAATTAATAATTTATACACTTACTAATATCGCTTGCAGGCCATTCATATAATTGCCAACAATCGGGATGGGACTATTTTACACTTGCTTTTATCACACTTTTACAAATTATTTTAACAATCCTATGCAAAATGTTGTTGTATTTTAATACGGTCCACAGTAATCAGTTTTGTAAATTATATATTCAGTGAATTGCAATTAAAAGAGTCAACTGAAAAGTAATTACCGAAAGATTTATGCGTATGTTTTGTAAAGGACAACTATCTTGTTCAACTTCGTTCCTACGGCTTTCTGTTTGTGGGCTTTACTCATTAAAAAAAAAAAAAAAAAAAAAACAATTGCCTTGGTACACTTTAAGTTTTAAACGGGACTGTACTAGCTCAGAAAATGGGTGACCACTTAGTTCTGAGTAGACCCTATTTCATACTAGCGCTTATGAAGAGAGCGAAGCGGAAGAGAACTTTTGAGGTCGAGTACCGGTACCATAAGAAATTCGGTTATATTATCCGTCCGTAGTAGAATTAACCTTAACTGAAGTCAAGAAGAGCAGGGCCGGACTTATCAATAGGCCCGAGCCTAAGGTGCAACATTACTAGGGACGCACTTTGTTTAGGAGAAAACGTGAAAAATTTTCAAACGCTTCTTTTGAAAGTGCCAATAAGGTGACCAGTAAAAATTTTAATGGCTTCGTTTGTATGTGTATTAAATGTTATTATTTTGTTATTACCATATTTTTTCTTGTTAACAGTAATTCTCAAATAACTGCGGGGCCACGGTGGCCGTGTGGTCAGACCATTCGCCTCCCACCAAGGCGATCCGGGAATCGTGCCGAACAATGACGCTAGTCGGCGGGTTTACTCGGGGATCTCCCGTTTGCCCCGCCCTTTCATTCCGGCGCTGCTCCATACTCACATCATGTCACCCCTCACCGGCGCTAAAGACCTCGATGTTGTGCGCTGACCAAAATCCCTCACTCTCTCACTCAAATAACTGCAATGAATTTAAGGTAAACTTTAATTTTTTTATATTATACATAGCGAGAGGACAGAGAAGAGTAATATTTTTAATAATGTGTTGAAAATATGAAAAGGACGCAAGTTGGTAAGGAAGGAGAGAAACGAGACGTTGATACACAAGGGCCTAGAGCGCCTAGATGCATAGATCCGGCTCTTGTCGTGAGGTACGGAATCGAAGAAGTAGAGGACGCCCTTGTCGCAAGAACTACCGGGTATCCGTGAATAATACGTGTCACCTTGCGCAGAGTCGACGGCAGCAGACGTGGCGGTACCTTGGCCGACAATTGCCCTTTGTCGGACGTCGCCGGTGAGCCTTGGCACGCTTCTTCACCGGTAGATAAAGAACTTATATGTACTCTGGTGGCGGATCCCCGTGGGGCGTGACTGCTCGCCAGGGATTGCACGTCAGAGAGCTCCACGGACTTCCTGAGGGACAATAACGTCGCTGCCTTGCCGCGAATCCACTGTCTCAATGACAAAGCTGGTTTAGACTTACGTGGTATGGAAAGGTACGATGTCCAGCGGACGACTGGAATACTCAGTCAATAAAATCTTAACTACTCATCAAAATTCGATGAGATTTCTTGCCGAGAAGATATTTTATCAGCGGACGTTTATGTATATAGCACAAAGCGGTAATATGCTTTACTTTCGAGTAATAAATAAAAATAACGGTTTTTCGAAATATAAGGTCTTGAAACCATAATCTACAAAAATTGAAAACTGTCGTTTTTATAATTTTTAAAATGATAATAACAAGGCTTCTAGGATAACAGAATTTCAAAAATACTCGCGTTTTCATTTGAAAATAATTTTTTAATATTCGTAAACCTCTCGCGCAGAGATTTTCTAACAGAAAAAATTATTTTTAAATGAAAACATGAGTATTTTTGAAGTTATGTTATTATAGAAACCTTGATGTTATCATAGTAAATAATATAAAAACGGCAGTTTTACATTTTTGTAGATTTTGTGGTTTCACGTCTTTTTTTTCCTAAAAACAGTTTTTATTTTTTTACTCGAAAGTAAAGCATAGTGCTATACAAATAAGCGTCCGCTGATAAAATATCTACTCGGCCAAAAAATCTCATAGAATTTTGATGAGTAGTTCAGATTGTATTGGCGATTAAGTTCTCCAGTCGTCCGCTTGACGTCGTACTTTTCCATGCCCCTTAAACACACAGTGGTACATAAATTAAACTAAACACAGTGAGAGAAGTCCTCAAGAAGAAGAAAGAGTGAACGGATTTTGGTCAGCGCTTAACATATTGGTCTTTAGCGCTGGTGAGGGTTAACATGATGTATGAAGCTGCGACGGAATGAAGGGGCGGGGGAAAAGGAAGATCCCCGAAAAAACACGACGACCAGCGGCATCGTCCAGCACGATTCCCACATGCCAAAATTCGGGGACTGGCTCCGTTGGGAATAGAACCCGGGTTGCTTTGGTGGGAGCGACTCAAGAGGAAGAAAGTGTTTAGCGATCTGGATTAGGCCTTGGATCCTGCGACCGACTGCGGCTGTTGTAGTCCAAGAGTCCGCAAATTATATTTGTAACAGTGAGTTATTGTTGGGTGTGTCAAGAGTCAAAGTACTGAACTACAGACGCAAGGATATATTTATCTCCTTTGCCTTCAGGAGACTGAGAACAAATGCCCTAAATGTGCATACGGTAGGATTAAAGTAATAAGCGATTTCTACAGAATTTAGTTTTTTACCTTTCTTAAAAAGAAACAGCCTTCCGAGAACAGTTATTCAGGAACATATGCATATACGCGCAAATAATGATTTTACAGAAAACGTCTTGCTATAGACTTATCTTAACTGAAGCCATGTGTTTTTTCAATTAGTTTCAAACGAGGAAAAAGGACACTGCTATGAAATTATTCTTGCCAACCATACAAGCAAACATTCTGCCAAAGTAGTGAAAATTTGATGACCTATTTGCGAAACAAATTTTAAATATTTTCTAACTGTGGCATAAGAGCTTAACGCTAAAGTAATGTGCTGCTGTGGTAAAACATTAATGAGGGGCTGAGATTCACAGTGTTATAAGTCACATATATTTAGTAGTGTCGTTTTGTTAATATTATACAGAATTTTTAAAGGAATATTTTGTAACAACTCATTTTCTCTTGACTGAAATTCTGAATTCTATATGAGTATTGCATGAATGAACTGCATTTTGCACGTGGAAATAATTTTTTTTAAAAGAAAACTCTTTTAACCGAAGTACACCATTTTAATCTAAGTCCCTCAATTGCTGTAGGAACAACCCAGATGGTACCGACAGCAAAACTGGATTTCTGTCTTTATTTTAACACACGTATAGTACCTACATCAGTACTTAGCTCTCAGCGTACGTCTGCAAAGGTAACATTTCTCCAAGATATCATTATGAAACTAACCAGATCCCTACAAAAGTTTTAGACAGGTGCGGTGTCTGAAGTTTACGATTTCGAACGAAATTTCGCACTTGATTCATGCCCTGTTAGTGCACTGGTAAGGCAGATACGCTCACACGTTTTGTTAACTGAAAGCAGTTCAAGTCAAATCCACATTACAGTTATATTATTCTAAGGTGACTATAGTTCTACTACAGGTAAGAAATTTCAGTGTTACACTTCAGCAAAGGACAACCCTCTAGTTGAGCTAGTGACAGTACTCTCGTGATAACAAAAATTAGTTTAAATTTTTTTTGCGAGTTAAAGTAGGAAAATCAAATGACACTATTTTCAGTAAAACTTTTTTAAGGCAATTAATTTTTATAGTTATGTAGCCTAGCTAACATTAATTTACTTATCTCTTATTGTGTTAGACTTTTTAGCATCTCTAGCTTAACTAGCGAAGCAAGTTTCCCTTTGCCAGGCTCATCGGTAAGATATTCGATTATCTTGCTAACTTGTAGTGTAATTAACCTTATATAAGGCATAGGTTAATTGTGCTACAGGTTGGAAAGAAAATATGTTTTCTTATGGGATAGTTTGGCACAGGGAAAATTTCCAGCGCTAGTTTTGCTGCTATCGATAACGTGTGTAATAAAATACGAGGCCGTAGTAAAATTAAATCTAACTAGACTCTGCAAAGGAGAAATCATTTCATTAAATTTTTATGTGAAAAACAAACCGATTTTGGCTTTCATTATTATCAACCTATTTCAAGTAAATTAAAATGCTCGAAAGTTCTGTGATTGGTCTGTTTGCAACTCTTACCGATACCAGCGCTCAAGCGGCAGAAATTTTCCCTGTGCCAAAATTTTAACATTTATCTGTAGAAGAATTATCATTATCATAGGTGAACGCACTTTGCGTAGATGCAACATATACCGAGGGTTACATTGTTTTATGCCAGGGCGATTTCACTCTCGTTGCGGCAAAAAAAAAAAAAAAACAGCGGAACGCAGAGGTGAAGTCTGTTGCCAACTTCACGCCACTTTAAAGCCGGCCTACGGCGGCCGTTTCTCATCCGTATGGCAGTCTCGTGGGAACTGCCGGGTAGTGTGAGGGGAAAAAGTGGTGAAGGAGGGGGGGGGAATGTTTGTATTTCTCGTGATTCACGGCGGGACCTAGTGCACACAGCGGCACAATGCGTAGGTCTGAGAAAGTCGGCTAAATAACCGTCATGCGACTCTTAAGATCGGCGACGGTATGGCTAGTTTCCCACCGGGCACGAAGACGTCGCAAACAGTATTTTTCTCAACTACCATTTTCTCGGAAGTAGGCGAAGCGTTGTCGTCTCCGTTCCCCACGGTATTAACGCACCGGTATACTGTCTCTACTTCTACACGTTTCGCTGTGCCATTCTGTTATTCAGTTTTAAAGAAATCCTGTCCGTGGTGATAACTCTCTCTGAATATATTGAAACCGGGGCACTCACACACGTGTTCTTAATTTCTTCCCGATTACAAATGTTCAAGATTTATAAAAAATATTTCTATAGGAACTTAGCTATTTACACTTTCTTTCATTACGCACATTATATTAAAACTACCAAAAACGTAGCTATGAAATTTTTAAGATAATTCTAAATTTAAGACAATAATTACCTCTCACCATGCAATAAACACCGAATTACTCCTAATAACAATCTAGTCCTTAAATACGCACTTAATCGTAAAATGTAATGTTTTTATTAAGACCTTGCCGGTAATTCATCAAAGCTCTTGATTTATTAAACGGAAAATTGATAATTTACTAAAGAGGTGACACAACCTGGTAAACCTTTCAGTCACTGCGTCCAAAGTAGAGGAAGGTTGCACGGAAGGGTTCTTTATGGTTCAGTCTGTACTGAGAAGCAAGCTAGTGTCCACAAATCAAATACATACGTCACCGAAGCAACGTCTTCTCTTTCACGTATACAGGAATTTGCAAGTTATACGTTATTATTTTGCTCCAAGGTCGATGCAAGAACTCTACTGCAGTGGTACAAACTGGCCTACAGTTATAATCGTAAAACTTGTCACTACATCGAAAAATTGAAAATTAATATATGACCCACAGGGTTAAAATTAAAGGTGACAGCGGTTGTTGCAGTTGCTAGGAAGCCAGCCAATGTGATCCAGTATAGATTCCTGGCTAGGTCAACCTGGATTTATACATTTGGGAATCGTACCGGACGATGCTGTTGGTCTGCGAATTTTCTCGTAGTTATTCCGACAATTCTGGCGCTACTCCGTGCTGAAACTATCTTAACTTCAAAAATTAAAAATACGTTTGTTATTTTAGTAATTCAATTTAAACTGATTTCACAAAAGGCACAGACATTTTTAATTTTGCTTACATTTTACTTCAGAGGGTACTGAGTTTCTGATACTTTTGTTTTGTGACTCTACAGCTAGATCCTTCACGTTTATGAGGTAAAGACTACCGTATAGTTTGCGCTAATTCGTTTGTTTCCTTCCCCCCCCTCCCAATACTATGACGTAAAGGAAGTGTTAGATGGACTTTCTTTATTGCACTGTAGTTATGTCACATTGCCTGCTAGCATTATGCAGCAACAGTAAACATTTAATTTATTCAACCATGAGCTAAATAAGTCTGCGTTTCTGGCTTTTTAAATATTTTGGTGCGAAGTTTTTGGAGTAGAACGAATTTTATTTCTGGAAGTACCGTTTTCCCAACAATGTTCCGTGGGTTTAGTAAAAAAAAAAAAAAAAAAAAAAAAAAAAAAAAAAAAAAAAAAAAAAAAAAAAAAAAAAAAAAAAAAAAAAAAAAAAAAAAAAAAAAAATGTTTCATAGAGTCGTTTATTTGTTTTTTTCTCATAATATTTGTTTGAAGATTTTAAATAAATTTGCTTAAAATATGTCACATATAGGACATTAAAATATGTAAATTAATTACTATCAGACAATAAATCAGATAACATTTATACAGGCTGTTGGCTAATTATAGATTAAAGCGAAAGGGGCGTATCGAGGACGATGAAACAAGCAAATAATGCTAACAAACACAGGTCCGGAAAACGACGGTTTTCCTGTTACCGTGTATGGACACGTGAAAACATGGCAATGTTGCCACACTGTTTATTTGAGTGGGGATATTTAAAAGCCTTCGACACACCCCTATCGCTTGTACCTATAATTTGAAAACAGCCTGTATATACGCTGTGATAATTTTTTCTACGGCAAACATTTTAGGTAGATATTGTATATATATCTCAGGAGTGCGAAAAATGCTTTGTAGGATGCTGAAATATTGCAATTTATGAAGTTTTTTTCCATTCATTTAGTCGTGATTAGTAATTTAGTTTTGGAAAATTAGAACAATTATTTTTAAAGCCAATAGCAGTACACAGACAAATCCTTTTCGTTATGCTAATTAAAGATGACACAGTATCAAATTACATTAGGAATGGTACTTAATATTGTAACGACTTTGCTGTCCTGGGTGTCGCCAGGTTCGTTTGGGATGGAGGGCATAGATAATTAAATGAATAAATTAAATTAAAGTTCTTAGTTTAATTACAATCTCTATAAACTCTCATCATTAAGTATATAACACTCGTAATTCATTATTTTAAAATAAACACAGATATTATGTACAGGTAATCTACCTAAAAGCCTAATTTACTACTCTAATGTATATTTAATATCGTCTCTCTTCCTCAAATCAGTCATCCGACCACATAAGTTTCAATCTATAAATGGCTCACAATGCACAGCTACAGTTCAACCTGTTCGTCCACTCTCGCCCTTACACCACTCGAAGAATGTCACCGTCGTCCACTCATCCGTAGCTTCTCCTCGATCTGTTGGTCCCGTCCGCCAAGTCCGCCATAAACACTCCCCAGCTGAACGCAGCAAACACTCCGTCTATGCTCGCAGTTGGCCGGTATTTATAGTCGCCCGCGACGACGCCCAGAATATTCTCATAGCTCGCCGACCATGCTGGTTGATGTAAGATGATCATTCTAGGTGTTGCGGGAACATTCAGTTATGTTCGAGCTGGATTCTTGTCCTGGATGACTGACAGGTTCCCCTCCCATTCAGAACGCCTGTGATGTCAGCTAGGCGTGAGTGGCCCGCGTCGCCAGGGGTGGAAGATGTGGTGAGGAGAAGGGGTGCAGTCCGCTGTCTCGACGCCGGGGCTTTAGGTGGTGATCATGGGAGGGGAGGTCTGTGCGGCCCGCTAGGCTGCCCAGCCCAACGCCCTAGAGAACACTGACTCGTTACCATATTTTGAAAACACTGCAAAAGTATATTGATAATACATATTATTTATATGTTTTTTTTTTGGAATTGATTCTTAACAATAACGTGACAAAAAATAAATCCCTGGCCTCGTAAACCGCAAGAATATTTATTTTTAAAATTTCAATGCAAAATCTGCATTTATCCCTTGAAAAACTGAATATAGTCTTATAACACTTAGGGCCGTATCTATAAACGGCTTTCGAAAGACAATCAACTGCTCACCAGTGCTTTCTCTATGGGGATAGTAGTTGGTTGTCATTCGAAAGCCGTTTATAGATATGGCCCTTAGGGTATTGAATAGTATTCGCATTTTTAAATAGAGATATGTCCTTCCTCAAGAACAGCATGTTAAATCTTATATCGGGAACAAATTTAATATTAATAAAAACCAAAGTTTGGCAAATATATCAAAATAGAGCTTATTTAATTTAGAGCAAATTGCTTTAGTCCGTATTTAAGCCACCAAGGGCGGGCAGTGGCAACGTGAAAGGCGGGCAGCCATACGCATAATAAGGCTAAAGGCAGTACAATTTATTGGGAAAAGGAGTTTCTGTTCGAACATTCGGTCCAAAGAGTCTGGTAAAACCACCTTCTACCGTTTGCCACCACATAGTCAGTGCAGCGCTGAAGCATGCTGCGACGCACATGCGGAAAGGTTGCCAATCTTGCCATTGATTGTGTCATCTGCCTACATGCACATGTTATAGTCTGATCCGTCGTATCAAGTTAGGTTTGCACACATGTTCGTCTCAACATCAAGTACTTCCCCTGCACGTTGTCACTGCCATAAGTATTTTCTGGTAAAGTCAGGCTAGATAACCTACAGGCTCAAATTTATTTTATGAATTCACATATGGATGGCCCAGTTAAAAAGAGCAACAACTCAAAATTCCCAGTTTTGAGTAAAATGTATATTGAATGATTTCCGTTTCACCAAAAAAAAACACGCCAATTAACATATTTGGTTGGTGTTAATTTGAAGTAACATGCAAATTTTGGCTTTGAAATACCATAATGGGAAAACTGGCTGAGCTATATTTGTTTATAAGAGGAAAATGTTCTCCCAAGTAACGTCTGCAATACTAACACTGTTTTATGAAATTATAAAATTAAGATTTTAGCCACTTGAACGCGATAATTTACGCAAAGACAGAACATAAACATTTTAAAGTAAATACAATTTCTAGTTCTTCACTGGCAATGAGAAAAAAGTGCCATGTCATTAAAACAAACGAATTTACGTGTAGTTTTCTTCTAAACTAAGTAGATTGCACTTCTGTCAATGTGTTAGTGAGCCAAACTCAAAAATTCAATTTTTTTTAGTTGTTCCCCTTTTAAATTTGGGTCGTAGATTAAGTTGTAGAGTTTGCCTGGGCTAAAGTCATTACTGCGGATATTGCGAAATACTCGTTGAGCCTACCCTTAAAATCCTCAGATATTGCAAGTGGACTGTACTTTGCATGCTTACATAATTTTGTAAACGAGAACCTCGTAGCGATAACCATTAGGTGTTTCTCCAGGAGCAGTCAAGTATGAAAGTTGACATTTACACAGCAGCGACACGTATATCAGTAAACTGAGATGACACAATCGTTATGAAGAGCCTCAGGTGTGCGCGCGGGTGTTGCGTTTGTTAGCGAAGAGAGCCGCGGTGGTGCAGTGGTAAAAGCACTTACATCACTCAACGATGCACCTGGTTCATTTCTTGATTTTATGTACGTGGGAAACATTGCAGGATAAGACCGTTGGTCGGCGGTTTTTGTTCGAGCTATTCCGTTTACCTGTCGGCGCGCCGCTTCATACTCATCTCATTTAGCACTGTCTGATATATCTGTGCGAGCGTCAATAACCATTTCCTCAAGTATTTAAAATGACAACTTCATCGCACAATGATCCACTATCTAAGCTTAAGCTAAGGAGTGTTAAAGACAGCAGAGCAGACAATAAGTAAAATATAGCTGCAAATCCGTTTTCAAGTTTTCGCCATTATACCATTTACTTTTCAATAGAGGCACGAGTATTTTGCGTATTCATCTGGCAACAGCCTAGACTTCTCAGACCTATACACACACTGGCCAAAGTCAAATATCCCTTGGCTTCTAACCATAACACGTGTTACCACCACGACTTGTTTCCTTATTTATCACTGACTTGCAGTCGTCAAAGATGTGTTGAAATAGGAGTAGTAAAGTACACATTATTGGCATTCAACCTGACCTAGAATCAATACGCGACATAATCTTGCCTCTACTTATCAAAAGTTTCAATAATTACATGAATTTCATCAGTTTTTTTACATATAGCGACTTTTACACGGGAACTTACAGACACGTTGAAAATAATTTACTGCATACACATCCTACGAATTTTTTTGCAAAAAAAACTGGTGTTGCCAAATTTGAACATGCGTGAAACATAACAACATATGACAAATATTTGTTACGTGTAAAACTGTGCACGACTTCAAAAATCGTCCACAGTTCTAGATAGGCATCAACTAAAAATAAGTGTCCGCGGTCGCAGAAGGATGGTACTACCTAGTATGAAAACAGAAGAAAGGCGTCAGAAAAATAAGAATGGACATTTAAGTGCTTTTTAACGACACGTACAAAATGTCAGAAAGGCCATCAAGTAGAAGGCTTACGCAGCCTGACTTGTGACTAGATAAAAATACATGCTTGTGCAACTTGTGATTCGAGGGCCATAGTTAGGGGTGGATAGGGTCCTCGCCTCCCATCAGGACGATCCAGGATCGATTACTGGCGGGTGGACCTGGATCTTCGTGTGTAGATATCGTGCTGTGTGATAACGTTTGTTGGTGGGTTTACTCGGGGTTCTCCCATACGTACCTCTAGTTCATTCTGAATATATTTACCTTATGGTTCAGAGCCACTCAAATCTCTTCAGTTAGTATGATTCGTGATTTTGATTTTACTGTGTTTATTAAGACGTCATGATGCATAAACGACAAAAACAGTATTGTAAAATCGAACGTATTTTGGAAATCAGTATAGAAGATCTGATAACAGGCAAGTTTATTTAACATATTTGTGTCAATTGTGTTAACTATTATTTTGCCATACCGTCTCGTTTTTCTAGCATGATATTTTGAGCCGCAATTAAATACCTAAATGTCAATGTTACGCTTTATTGGTCAGAAATTAACTACTCCGGAAAAATTTGTCTCTGAAACTTGGCAAAAACTATTCCCTAGGATTATCTCAATAAGTTCTTCCTACTGACTTCTGAAAACTTGCTTACTTATAATAATAGTTCGGCTTTAATTTATGTACTTCACCCTCTTAACAAGAATAGTGAACGAAGGCGGACGGTGTGCGAAACCTAACTAGGTCACGTTCACATAATCTACACTCACATAAAGGCTTACTGGAGATCAGAATCTGGAACCTCATGACACTAAGGGGACGCCTCAGAGACCTGTATCACGGGTTCGTCCAGGTTAGGAATTGAACCACAACCTTTAAGATTCTACTATACCCTTGATGTACCAGTTCTAGGTTTTCAAGTCGTAATATTAGTTTTATAGTATAAATAAAACACGTGTTCAGGTAGAACCAACTTTATATATATATATATATATATATATATATATATATATATATATGTTCTTTAACATTTTTGTGATAAATTTGCATTACTCATAAAATGCAATTCGTAAACAGTAAGAAAAAACACTATTTTTTCTCACACTGTTTACACAATTTAACGTGTAAAGCAAATTAAGCGCAAAAATGTTAAAGAATGTATACATTAAATTGGATATACCTAAACACACTTTTTATTTATGTTCCAAAATTAACATTACGACGTAAAAATCAATCATTTGTATATCAGGTGTGTAGCGGAATCTTAAGATTAGAACAAAAGCAAATGTGCGCAGTCAATTATTAAACGAAGCCTGGATGGATTAAATGTAACTACTACAAAAGTTAGATGTGAAATGTTATATTTATAAAATCTTGGCGGTTCCTGGAATCAGCATTCTGATTTCCTACTAATGCTATCCGTGTTCGATTCTCGTACCATCAGAATTCATTTTCATTTGCACCCTGATCTCGTCGCAGAAGTCGGAAGAAAATGACACACCATGTCATGGTCTTACTAACACTGTATCATGTATCCATTATATTCGTGTCTTTGAGTTAAAACTTGAATGCTTTTTAATTTTTGGCAAATCTTGAGACGTATTGCTTCTTCAGATGTGTTCACAATCAATTTACTCTCATGGTGAAAACGTTGCATGCAATCAAAGTGTATCAACCCGTATTATTTAAGTTATAATGTACGACGTTTCACACCATCCATTTCCCAATTGAATCGGGAATTTGCAAAAGTGACCAAGTCCAATATTTGAGCAAATTCAGCTTATACGAGATTTCGACTCTTCAAAGCATTATCTTGGTTGTCAGCAGCAAAAGAAACCCAGTCATACACAAGAAATACGTTAAACGGACTAGTCCATGAATGTGCCAACAGCGCACTATTTTGTTTATGACTTACATGGTTGTAGTTGAATAATAATTTTCAATGTGGCTCAGTAATTTTCTCACGGGCATATACTGTTCCAATATACTACACCAAAGACATTATGTTTTTCTGATAGTGTAATACGTAACACTGCTTTATGGGTAAAATGTACTGGGTGGTGTAGTGTTTGCGAAATATGTTTCTATATATCATATTAGTTTTTCACTAGAATATACCAACATTGCACTAATATACACTCACGGCATTATGTTTTATGTGCCACTGTTAAAAAAACGCTACTTATTTTTTAAAAGGTATCAATTCCAATAACATTATTAATTTATAAAAATAAAATATAAATGCGTGTCTATGTCAGATATGTTTCATATTATTCCACACACACATACATACACACAAACACACACACTATACTTTCTAGTTAATCCATTATTGACTACCTGTTTCACTCCCAGATCCACTATGGTAAGTTTTTTTTTTTTTTTTTTTTTTTTTTTTTTTTTTTTTTTTTTTTTTTTTTTTTTTTTTTTTTTTTTTTTTTTTTTTTTTTTTTTTTTTTTTTTTTTTTTTTTTTTTTTTTTTTTTTTTTTTTCAGCAATTTACTCACTTGGACTTGGTTCCCTTTTGCAAATTCCTGATTCAATTATCCTAGACGAATGAACCGCATACCCACTTGTACTTCTCAAATTCATGTTATTTGCATAATATCCTTTGTAACATCTTTTTTACCTTTAAGGGGTTATTCTACATGTTCTACACCTTTTATTATTTGCTAGATAATCCGTGATGTACTCGCAATCGAAATGGCTGTGGTTCGTTCCCAGCACAGGCCATCGGGATTTATGTTTCCCATGCCATCCCAAAATCCTTCAGGAGAACACTTTCTTACAGAGTTTCATGGCTGAATCATCTCAAATTTCTTACCTTTGTGTAAAATTGTGTGTAACCCTCTCTTAAGACCTCGCTGTAGTAAAAACTAAAAGTTTACTCACTCCCTCTTATTTCATGACAACCATGTTCCCGGGTAGAAATTGTTTTGAAATTTTTTTTGTACTGCACGCAGTTCCTTTACAGCTCATATAGAAGTTGTAATTTTATTAATTACCTTAATTTTACAATGCAGTAGAGTGACCAATAGTTTCAAAAATATTTTGTTGAGTAGTTGTTTGAACAAGTTCATCAGGGATTAAATTAATTTGTGTATTATAATTTATTCTCACAGATAACTGTAGTGTCGATTCCTAAAATATGCGTGTTCGGTGTTTTTTAGTGCTCTTTTTTAGTTTTTTCATGTAATGTATTTTCAACTCAGTTATTTCTTTGGTGGTTTGTATGCTTTTCTGACCAAGAACGCATGACGTAATACATCGCTTGTTTTACCATCATTATGGAATCACTGAATTTCACTATTATCAAAAATCGCCGAAAACCTTCTTGAGTAATAATACAAAATTGGAGGAACTAGCTAATAATACTTGCAGCCGTTCATAATAAGAAAGATAGGCTATCATTTCAAGTCGTTTCCTACCCAAGCCAAGGTTGAAATGTTTGGCTGAAGACATTGTTAGCAGGTTCTTCTGTCCCACGGTCTGTTATATCGCTAATGTTTTAGAATGGCCACATTTGTGGTAAGATTTGTTGGTTTTGATGGAAGTACACAGTCGTGAATCAGTAGTACCAACTAAAGATTCCTATAACGACAATGATACTCTACGTTTCGGAAGGTTTACTAGATGTCTGTTAAGTTTTGTATAACATTTAGGGACATGTCTCACAAGGACATCTTGGAATTTATGCTTCGTAGATCGTTAGTACTGACCTCCGTATTTGAGATTACATTTTAAAAGCCAAGATTAAAGCTAAACGTGTTTCATTTGAAAACTAAAATTAAGTTTTTTAACACACTAAAACCTAGTTTAAAAAAAACTGAAATGTTCGTACAGACAAAAAATTTAAATATTTTATAAAATATGACAAGCGAGTCCTAGTAACACTATAAACACTAAGCGGCTATGCTAAAACCTTTGAAAATTTATAGATCAAATAAAAAAGGAGGTGAAGAAATGAATAATGAAATACTGGTAGTTTAAATAACCCGAAGAAAACATGTTCTGTCAATGAATATGTTCGCATAAATACTGAGAAAAGAATAACTTTCAAAATATGACATGTGTTAAACATTTTCCAAAAGCACGCATTGTTTATTAAACTTTAATGTGACCTGACATTGCATTATTTACATAATGATGCATTTTTAAAGAAAAACTCGACAGCGTGCGAAATAAACCGTACTGAATAATTTCCTACGACAAGTTCCTGGTTTACTTTTTGAAACGATTTAATTAATATAAACCACTGCAAAGTAACTTTGCCGTAAAGAAAAGTATTGCTTCGTAACAATATTGTGTTATCATTAAGATAGTTTATTTGTAGGAATCTTAATTTTCGTGAAAATATTTTTGCCCCAACTTGTTTCACGTTGTGCACATCTGCAATGCGCCCCATAGTCAGTGACTAAATGTTTTTGATTTCTCAGGTTTTGGGGTTCTACCTGCAAATCACAGACGTAAGGTGTCTCAGTAACCGTATTCTGATTGGCACAGTCAAATGAAATACGCCTTTTTACAAAGGTACACTGCCAAGTATCATGAAGTAGATCTGCTGACACATAAACCTTTTCGCAAAAATGCAGGGTCCCTATTTATTTGAAATCTTCACGGTGAAGACCGTAGAGGGATTTTAACACAAGCTTTATGTCGAAGAAAATATTATATTTCTTACAAAGGAACTTATATTACTATTCTCAAAGAAAACATTTAAAAAATCATAAGTTTTCCACATTTCTTTGCTGTCAGGTGAGGTTTCTTTACGGCAAACTAAATACCTTAAATGCCTTTTCAGCAATGTTATTTTGCAGTGGTTCAAGTTGAACCAAAATTTTGCTGTGGCAAAGAAAGGGTTTTTGAGTGTACGATATAGAACACAGGAATTGTTTTCTTTCAAACGGATCATCTGGTAGTTGCGCGATTAATTCGCTCGGCTTTTTCCCGGACGAATGTGTCGGGGACACAAGTAAGATAATTGTTGTGTGGGAAATATGGCGAATGTTTTTGATGACCGGAGGGCTGCGTGTCACAGATGTAACACCAACGCACGTATCTGTGTATCCTTTCCAACCACACATTACATGCTGTCACTTATAAAAAAATGAGGTGAAAAACTTAACCAAATTTAATTTTCAGAGTTAAAATGGTTATGTGTATGAAAATAATGGCTAATTTGACGCGAGATCATTCGAGCACTGTGCAGCGGCAACATGTTGGACTCGAATCCGGGAGGACCCGGGTTCGATCGTCAGCTCCGAACATCTTGATTTCGAGTTTCCGTGGTTTCTCGAATTCACTCCAAGTAAACGCCGTGATGGCTCCTAACTATAGCCCATGATCATTTCCTGCTTCGTTCCCTGTCTCATCGAACCGTTGGTTCCGTCTATATTGACTTTGCTGTCGACATTTTTGTAGATGTTCTGGTGATGTTAAATTATCAAATTTGCCTCAAGGCACCCCTTTTCGTTCATATTACTATATGGAGAATGGTCGCACCTGACAATGGTCTGAACTAGGGCTTTGAGACCAACATTAGAAAAACTTTAGCTGTAACAGTTTCCTTGCTTTCTACTTTCACCATACTACTGGTAAATGAAAATATTAACTAATCATCTTCTGAGGTTCTGGTGATCATTCATAAACTGTAATCTGAAAATGTTTAGACTACGTATGTGCATGCATTTTTTTCTTTAAGGTGAAGTTCAATTTTGAAAAAAAAAGTTAGCCACTAAATTGTATCCACAATATTAGCCTATTTGTTCTTGTATCATCGTTATAAAGTTTTGTACAGTGTGTAATATTTCTGTACCATCTGTTCTCAGAATACGATGAAACCTTCCATGTTTAACCCTATGTCTATCTATGTATTTGTCTGTGGCTTCGTAGCTCCCAAACGGATGAATCGACGGATTTCAGTTTTTTTTTATATGAAAGCAAATATTTCAATACTTTTTAAACTGCATAAAGTAAATATTGTTTGACTTTATTTGATATTTACAATGCGAAAAGCACAGATTTTTCCTATTTTATCCAAACACTTGAAGCGATGGACCTCTTGACCTCGTTCTGCCCTTGTACCTAGTTTTGCTCCCCCCCCCCCCCAAAAAAAAAGAAAAACTTTCTCGAAGGACAATTTATTTCGCAGAAAACTTTTCGGACCCACACTCAACAATACGTACATCAAGGGTTCTTTTTACACTAAATGTTTTGTACTCCGTACACCGTTCTGAACTTCTACCTCGTTTTGGCCCCTCCCCTCCCCACAAGATTTAACATTTATTTGGCACAAACCTTCACGGGCGCACGCATACCTCACGAACGGTTTATTTTCCACTAAAAATGTTTGGTGCCCTGTTCTGACATATCCCGTTTCGCCTCCCGCCTTCCCATATTTTTTTGTTTTTTTTGGGCAGAAACTTTTGCGCGTGAACTCACAAATCACCAAGTTTCATCGCAACGTAATTAATTGTGTAAGACTGAACAGAAGACAAGCAATAATACATTAATTTTTTTGTTATAGATTTAATCGAAATATTCCCATCGATATAATGCAGTAGACAATGTCCGTTATGGGTCTAGGCTTATCAATTCCACATTGGTAGTGTCAAAATGTTGTTAGTCTGGCATAGTTATTTTTAAAACATACGCAATAGATTTCTTAAATTTGATGCTTATTTACTCGCCATAGTTAATCATATGTGAAGCGATACGAGTGTTACTTGGATTAGCGTCAAGAATAGTAATGTCTGTATACACGCAGGTAAAAATTAACGCAGATTGCTTTCGTTGTAGACTTTTCATCCTATGGGATTTTAAGTAGTGACACTATATAACGTTCTACGAATTTTACGGCGCTACAGATTTATTTGTGGTAAGTATGGCATTACGTTGTCTAGTCAGGTTGGTATTTGTCCAGATAAGACAGTCTGAAAAACGTATTGGGAACACTTTTATTAGTTTCGCGTGTAAAAGCATACGCGTATCAAGCTACAACACCGGTAATGCCCCAGGCGAGGATTTCTCTAATGAGGGATTATTTAATTACATTTCGCTTTGATAATTATTTCACAACACTTTGATGGTGATGATTATGATAATTATGACGATGGCAATGATGATGATAATAATGACGATTTTGATAATGATGGTGATGATGATGATAATGATGATAACGCTTATAATGATGCTGATGATGATAAGGATGATGATGATAAGGATGATGATGATGATGATGATGGCGATGATGAGTTATCAGCTCGGAGGATGGCTTAGACCTCAGGGGAAACAACTGAGGCACGACTAGGCTAGGATGAAACCGTGGTGGTTGGCGATTGTCTTCCGCAGAATGTGGCTTTGTGATGAGGGGATAACTCAACATCCAGTCCTGAACCCGGAGAGGTAAGGCAAGTGGTATTTACATCTCGTCGACAACGAGGTCAATAGAGACGGTGATGCTCAACTTGGTGCAATGACAGGAGCTGGGAGAGGAGTCGGCCATGGCCTTTGTTAAGGAATCATCCCAGCATATGCCTGGAGCAATTTTGGGAAATCATGGCCGGAGTCGGGGATCGAACCCTAGTTCTGGAACGCGAGTCCAACGTGTTACAGTTAAACCGCCTCGCTCGGTGAAACCGGAGGGGCAACTGCAAATCTTCCTCCTCTGCCGGGAATCAAAACCACCAGCCAGAAGCTCTAACCACTGAGCCAAGCTGTCAGACCCACCAACACTTTATATGCCATAAATGATTAGGAAAGTGTTTAAATTATTGAATAGTTCTATGTTACCTCGTTTTCAATTCCTTGGGTTTAAAATTTCGGAGCGAATACGAATTTTTTTTATGACTACAGATGTGCGAATTGCAGCCATAGGTATAAATACTAATTTCATAACTGAGGAGCAAACTTTCAAAACCAGACATGTCCACCTTATCTAGCTGTAGAAAAAAAGAATAAACATATTTTATAGCACTAGATAAGAATAAACATACTCATTTCAATAAGACATGTATTTTTTTATGGAATCTGAGTTCATACCTGTATGTAACACATCTTATTTATTTAGATAGGGCAGTTTACTCATTTTGGGATTTTGGATATGTCTTGTTTTGAATGTTTGCTCCTCAACTGTTCTTGGGGTGAAATCTTTCGGTACACAAAACCTAAAGTAAACTTAACAATGCAAGTTTTTTTTTTTTTTTTTTTTCAGAAATATCGGTATATTTACGATAGTTGGAATAAACCATTATCGGTTACGATTTATACATTTGAAGACTATGCACAACCTTGATACGCCGCTAGTTCTGAGAAGGAGTACGACCAAAGTTTTTGTTGTGCAACGAGTGTCAACGAGTTTCGTTGCTTCACGCGTCCCTGGCCACGTATAAGATAAGAATCCTGTGACGTTGAGCATGACATGGCTTTCTTAGTCTTCTGACAGCTCTTTTCGTAACTTACCTTCGTTACTTACAGCTGTAAGCTTTAAGCACATTCTCTCTTGTTTATACTTTTTTCTTGCGATATAAATGTTATACGCCTAAACGAGAAAATATATAAAAAAAAATCTGTTTGGCAGTTTTCTTTAAAATCGTCTTCTCCATATTGGCTGATTTTTTCAAGGCAGTAAATACATACTATGGTTTTAGCTGATTATGTATTTAACGAAATTGTGGTTGACTTTTTAGTCAAAACCGTATTATTACTTGTTTTTGGAAAACAATATCTATCATGGCAAAACCATTTTAAACAAAACTGTCAAACAGAATTTTGATTTCTGCACATGTTTAAGCTTAAAAAATTAACTAACCCAAAAACGGCAGAAACAAGAGAGCCTGGCCTTAAGCCCTCTAGTTAGAAACGGAAACTTGCTGTTATTCTGCTATAAACACCGGCGCAGGATAATGTTTCTTGTTTGCTCTGTAACTTCTCGCGGCTGCTAGGGTGAAGGATTTTTGCGTGTTTGAGGGATAGAACCACGTATGACACAACACGTGCACATCGTCTCATCCTGGCACCTGACAATCCTTTGAAACCTTCACGGGAGACCCAATTTTTTTTTTAATTTAACATGAAATATATTGACATATTGTGCAAGTCTTTGCGTTTTAAAGATTCTGCGCCATAATTTACTGTCTAAAAACGAGCGCATAAACACTAATTTTTGTCATTTTCGACCGCGAGAAAATGTGATTTAGAAGACCTGAAATGGGTATAATCACGTGTAACGTACCTATACTGCTATTTTCATGCAGACATCACCCACGCACTTAAGAGTCAGTGTCACTTATTATGATAGTTTTTTTCTCTATTCCTTCGTGATTAACATTTTGGCAAAATTTAATTCAAATTATTTCAATACGGACGTAGCTAACTACTTTACCTTTCATTACGTGCGTACATTGTATTCGAAAAATTAAAACGTAACTAAGAAATAATTAAGATCATTTAAATTTTAAGATAAAAATTCTCTCTTGCCAAATAATAAACATTAAATAACTGCCAGTGTCGATTTCTTTCGATAATACGCACCTAATAGTTACATGTACTGTTTCTGTAAAGAAACATTGACGGTTATTCGTCACTTCCTTAATTTATTAAACGGAAATGAATGTTATAAAGACAAGAGGTGACGCAGCCTCTTAATAGCAGATTTTTTGCAACTTCTATGGGTTGAAGATCTGCTCACTACTAGGTTGTCTTGGCAGGCGGTTATTTTTAAAGGTTACTCATGCAAGTCATCGGTAATATTCTACCTGTATAGTGAAGTAAAGTGAAGAAATTTTGGTCGGCACTCAACATCTATGTCTTTAGTACTGGTGGGGGATGACATATGAGTATGGAGCAGCGCCGGAATGAAGGGGTGGCGTAAACGGGAGATCTTCGAGAATATCTGCCGACCAACGACATTGTCCGGTACAAAATGTGAAATCATGGGACTGACCCCACCGGGAATCGAGTCAGGATCACCTTGGTGGGAGACGGGTGCGTTAGCTACTGCGGCGACCGCGGACCCCTACCCGTAGAGTGCCTATTTTGAGAGAAGACATATTCAGATAAGCATAAGCGTCTGTTTTATTTCCTTGGAGAACATATTTTTACAAGGAATGTACAAAATGTACATCCGTATTTGTGTGTTGTGGATTTGTAAATTATTGACACATATAAAAATAAAGAAGTTCAGCTAAAATCGGCAGAGTTTTATCAATTTTCCGTAAATTATCTGCGAGATAAAATTCGGAATACGAGATATTTGGTAAATTTACTGTAATAGCATAACCGTGCCATTGCTTTGAATGTAGTGTAATCGGTACATAACGAGATTGATCGGGCCCTAGAGCGCTTAAGTAGACTTTTGCTCGGTAACCACGTATATCATCGCCCCTTCGTGCAAGGAGCCTAACTGACGACAGTCTTATGTCGAAGACTCTTTTCATGCGCTACCTTGCTAGGCTACATAAAGCTTATATTTAGAGGCTAAACATTGTATACCATGTTTTCTGTTTTCTTTGTACTGAACCTAAATTAGTTGTATTGACTTGTTCATTAGAAAATGGTTTTTTCCTCGTGACCTATAAAAATGATCGGAAATGTTTTGTTGGCTGAAACACGTCGTCTTATTTATAGCGACGGTAAAACAAACGCCAGCTGAGAAGTGGTTACTTTCCATATACTTATTTGTTCAACTTGAATAAGTTGTAATTCTAAGCAACAAGTAACCAGAGTTCTAAAAAAACTTTTCATATGGTATAAACAAAAATAAATCAACTTTTGGTAGTTGGCATTAATCATTCGTAAACTCCCTTTTCTCATCCCCGACATTACCTAAAATCTAGATGATTCTAGCATTTTATACCGACTGAAGCTAGTGTCCATTCACTTATTTCTAACAGTTTTGCTGCATCATAAGTTTTATTTGCATTGTTATAACCCATAGAGTACCCTTGTGTCAAACATAGCTATGACGCAGGTAGGACTTAGCAAGCTGGCTCAATTTCATTTACTTTCCAAAACCAGGCAAGCTCTACCAAAGATTCATAAATATTAAGCAGTTGATACAACGCTACAGTCGAATCCCACACTCTGACAACCTTAAACGAGGATATGATTTGCCGAAAGGGCTGATATACATTTCCATGTATCGACAATTATCGAAATCAAAATTTAAAAATCCAATCGCTAGAAAAATCTTTAAATACCGATACATCGGTGAACCGATATTATCGAAATCACCGATATATTGATATTGACAATATATCAAAAACGACTTCGGTATTTAAACATACCGATAACTATCAATATATCGATAACTACTAATATCGAAACCGAATCATAATTTTCTAAATATAGATATATCGGTATTGTGATATTATCGAATCCACCTGTGTACCGATATTTTCTATTTATTGAAAACACTTGCGTAGAAATTGAGAATACTATTGAAATTAGCACTTTCATAGAAATTGATGATTTCATTAATTTTATTTTTGGACCTGTAAATGTTATCGCAAGTGAAGTTACTATCAAAACCAATAGGTATATCACTGAAATCGTAACAGGATGATATTATTTGTGTTTGGTAAATTTTCGATAATTTTTTTAGTCGTTGCCAACGACATTTTCAGTTGTTTTGCCGATTATATGCGATATTAAAGATTAGAAATGTGCCATAGAAATAATTTATGCCATAACTGTCACTGTATAGTTTTACCATAGGTAACTCTAGTCTAGCACTAGCTATACATTTTATTTTCTTCGTTATCTCTTCACGTATTAATGTATATTAATTTACAGGTTTCTCTGAAATTTCAATGGCATTAACGGTACTACACTAATTAAACGTGCCACATAAGCGATAAACATATAAATGTTTCATGGTACCGGGTATTTTGTTCGCGACTTGAAAAATAAAAATTGAAAATGTTGACTTCGAAAAAAAAAATATGTTACCAGCAACGATATACTGGAAAGTTAGTGTTATCGATATACCAAAAAGTTACAGTCTTATCGATATGCCGAAAATTTGCGATATTATCGATATCATCGATGTACCGAAAATACCGAGTGTGCAGTTGAATTTAATATCGATATCACAATTTATGATATTGTACAGTCCTAGTTACCACATACGCGGCAATATGTGACGCTAACGACGAGGTATGTCTGCTCCAGATCGACGCCCGGGTCACTTCGCTACCAGGATTCACTAGGACGTCCAGATACAACATTGCTCCTAAAGCTGAAATCAGAACACATCACCCTCAGCAACATGATAAATGTGGTACAGTCGACTTAACAATTCAGTGGCTAGTTAACTATGTAAGTGTGTCATATCATCATAATATACATTAATAATCATTCCTCTCTCTCTGCGTTTAGTGTATTTTTGGATTGTATTCTATAATGTAATAAAACATAATCATTAAGTTGTAAAGTTGCTTACACAAACGAACGAGTATTTGATGATATGTTAGCCTTTAACATTTAATTACTTAACAACCCTCATATTAGCTTTGTGACAATATAAACTTAATGTAACCAAGCTTTGTGTTTCGTTTAAAGTATAACAGTATGCATTCTAGAACCTCAGTTTTCAGGTTGCACTTTTGCGAATTTTACGTTAGGTACGAAAGTAAGGCCTAAGAAGCTTCACCACCAAAAACTTACGAAATTACGTGCGTTTTAAACTTTTACATCGGAGAGGTGTATCCTTTTATATGTATGTAGACTTGTATTTTTTTTTTTTTTTTCACAAGGCGGAGAAAATAACTTCCGTAACTTTGAAGGTAAAGAAATCAAACTCTTGCAGTTACAAATAATATACGTTGTGAAAGAACAACATGGAAAGTCTTAATGGGAAAAACAACGTTACTTTTCATGGAGTGTTGTGAGAGGGACTTTTGAATCTCGAGTTTTTTGTGAGCTTTCAGTCAATATTTACGCCACTTAATTGAGTTAAACATATCAAGGCAGTAATAATATCAGAGTGCATACAAAGAAAAAGCCTGAAACTGCAAAAAAATTACAGTTAGTGATTATTAGGGACAAGAACACTTCGCGAATTCGATTACCTGCACGTTAGAATCAACTATCCCTTGCATACTCAAGCACCGACCATTTGTCTACTAGCTGCTGCTCAGTGGAATAGCAGACAAATGAATACACGGGGCTCGCGTATGTATAGGCCAGTGGAATACAGCATGCGGGTCATTGAATTCACGAAATTTTCCTGTCCCTAGTGATTATTCTCGACAGTACGGTCTTCAAAAGTGCTCACTTTATCATAAACAACTTATTAGCTTTCTGGCAAAAACTACTGTAATCGTAAATAAAAGAAATATAAGTAAAATACAATGATAAAGTGTAAAATTATCTATATATTTATCACACCGTGTTACAGAGTTAAAAAAGCAGGAATGGTGAAATTTTTTCCTAAGATTTTTGTTGTAACTTTTCTTAGGCACGTATGGAAAACGGTCAGATGTATATTGATCCTACCAGACTTGTAAAGTAACAATGTTTAACATACAACGCTAATTAAAAGCTGAAGGATGGTACGTCCTGCATACTGTGGATGGGTTGACAATTTCCATAACTGTTCACGAAGTTCTTTCACAGTGTAACTCAACTAACGTGCCACCAAAGACGGTTATAAAAAGCCAGAAGAGTAAGTTAGGTATGACAATATTTCAGCTTGAGGTGTGTAAACGGTAACCCAAGTAAAGATTTCAAACGTGTGATAAGTCACGATTTTCTCTTTGGTACCCTGCTCTTGAGTAGGATAATCTAATATTTTACGAAAATGGCCAACCCTTGACAAAAAAAAAACTGTAAACTCTACCAACAATCAAAACCACAGCGAACTTAAATTGAATGCACGGTGTTGCAAAAAAATTGAAGAAAAAAGTACGAAAGAAATTCTGTAATTCCCTTCACATTTAACCCTAATATCTTACAAGCGTGTGGGGTGTATACGAATAATCAGTATATACTCGACAAGTACTCACATATACTCGCTCCGGGTACGTACTTGTTTACGCTATTCGGACAGGTCAACATTTCTAATCACTGGAGTCTGTTGGCAATATCAGCAATTAACTGAAAATATGGAAAATTACAATTGTAACTATAAGCGCGTTAATATATTTGAAAAAAATACGAAATTGTAATTAAAATAATTTATAATTTTAATTTTTCAAGTAGTGAACTGACGGTAGCAAAATAATAAATGCAATTTGATGACGTTAAAAAAATAACACGAAAGCAATTGATGATGATGGCGTAAACTTATTTACAAACAGCTGAAAGATATTTCGAAAAATCTTATTAATTTTCCATCTGGTGTACCATACACCCTCCACAGAACACCAAAATAAGCTCAAATAAATATTGGAACTGAAGCTAGTATGCTTCAATATTCAAAAAGTAAGTAACTTATTGTACTCGTAAAGGGTAGATAGAGTCTCTGTGTACTATGCCGAGAATTCGGATAGTGCTAGTATACACTTGGTGACGTCACAGGTGGTGCTACGCACGTATATGCACATACTCAAAGATAATTCGGATACAGCCGTAGGTATAACCTAGTGACCGATAAAACTCTGTCACGTGATTGATTATAACCGCTTGTGTGTACTTAGGCGCTTTCGAAAACCTAATAGGTATAATCTACTCTGTAGTATTGATCACGTGATCATATTTACTCAGTCTTTGGATGTTTAGCGGTTTATTCGAGAGTATGAATTCTCTAAGAATTTTATGTTGGCGATCTATTTTAAATATGTAGTGAAATCTGCATAATCGGTTTATTTCAGTCGCCGTAGATCAAGTTCGGATTGTGCTGAATATAAGTATTTTCGTATTGGTACCATACACTCTAAATCTGAATTAGTGAATATTCGCTGATTCACGCTGATTGATGGAGCAGTTTCAACAATTTAAGTCAGTGAATATAGTCATTGTTAAATTAGTGAATATTCACTGATTTCCTTTAAGAGTGCCAACATCTCACAAGTGGACCAGTGAATATTCACAATTTTTCCAGTTGTTTTCAAGGACAGTTTTCACTTATTGAATTAGTGGAAAATTACTGGAAAATCTGTGGACATTTACTAATTGATAGGGACACCTGATTTTCGCGAAAAGAATTTTGCCCCACTTTGTTTCAGTGACTTACGTGCACAGCTGCAGTTCTGCTTCATAATCAGTGGTTGGACGTCTTAGCTCTGGCGTGTCTTGGGGTTTTACTGGCAAATCACAGACTTGTGAAGTTGTGGTAACGTTATTGTGATTGGCAGAGTCAAATGAGAGATATCGCTTTACAAAGACACACTGCCAATAACCATGAAGCTGAACTGCAAATGTGCATGTAAGTCACTGAAACAAAGTGGGGCAAAATTCTTTTCGCGAAAATCAGGGGTCCCTACTAATTGACTTGTGGAATGTTGACGCTCTGTAACGGTATCATTGCATAGTCACCGATTTCACAGTGGTTTCTCACTAATTCAATTTGTTGAAACTGCTTTATCCATCAGCGTGAATCAGTGAACATTCACTAATTAAAATTTAGAGTGTATAAGAACAGCACGCGCCATGTAAGTTGGCGGGTAACGAGCTGGAATGTGTCGCATACAATATTGCTACAGTTTTAAATTCGACTGGATAATTTCCATATGTCGATTTCGTTCCGGTATTTATAGGCTACTAGGAGTTTTTGCAGCGGCCTGCTGCTTGAATTACTTGAATGTTCCCTTCACTCAGTAGCTGCCCCTCGCCATCTAAGCTGTACTAGTGATATTTACCGAACAAAATTGCTTGAGTTAACAATTGAAAACAGTTTTCTTCTTTGTGTACACATGCGGAGCGAGTGTTTGTTTATATTTTACGCGCTCTTTCGTTTCGTCTGCTGGCGGATACCTATATAGGCTACCCTGCTCGGGAGCAGGGTTAATCTAAGTAGATCTGGCGAAGTATGGATTTCGTACCGGAGGTAGACTGTACTCGCGCCAGATTTTCTAACGGGTTCGGAGTAACTTTAACTGTATGGTGTAGATGGAGTAAGGTTTTCGTAAGCGCGTGTTGACGACACGGCTCGTATGTCGCACAACGAGGCTAGGGCGTATCTGAGGATCTGCTTGTCGGCGGGTTACCGCAGAGTTCGCCGAGGGACACGCTACCTGGGGGAATTAGGCGTAGCTGAACCGAATCCTGCAGCCGCTTCGCTCCGCGAGATGCTGTCTTGTCTGCCGACTTGGCGGGCGGGCTTGGAAAACAATGGTGCTTTCGCTTTCTGTGGGAAAACCAACACGACCGGCCCCACTTCCGCAACTACGCTAGAAAGTTTCGCTACCAAGCTCAAAATTTTCGGTTTATGATACTCTTATGAGGAAGTGTGGTCTTCAGGCTTTCTGAGTGAAAATTTTCAGCCATGTGAAACGATAAATCTACACATTACATTACCCACAAAAATCAGCACTTATTTCAGCATTAGACAGTTATGTCTTACTACAATTATCCTTTCATTTAAAAACAAAACAAAATACACAAAGCGTATTTAAATAATGTGCCGACATTCAAACAGCATCAAAGTGCTAATATAAACAATTTATTCTAGTAATGAAATGCAATATAATAATTTAAAATACCAGTAGAACTTATGCAATAATACGCCAGTAGGCCACTTCATCGCATACCTGCCGTAGATAAATATTACATTCCGCGATGGAGAACGACTTATCACGATAAGCTAATTCCGTTTACCTTCGTGACTAGACAATGCTTTCTGCAAGAAAATATGAACTGCTGCGTTCTACCGGCTTAATTTTAATTAAGATTACAGCAATAAGATGTCATTTTCATACATTTCGTTACGGGATTTTTGCTCTCTATTAACCAGTAAATACTGTCGAACGAATGAATTTTAATTCAAAATGCACATTGTTACTGATCATCTTTGTAAATGGTCGTACAGGGAACATGTAAGATTATTTGAGGACAAATCTAAAAATATATATTTCAGAGGGAAAGCTAATTAAGGCGGCTGTCTGCTGAAGGGTGTGTTTGTATGTGAGGCGAAAACCAACGAGGTGCTACGAACGACGTCGACATGGACAAGTATTGTAATTATCGCCTCTAGGACAAACTTCGAAATTATGCTTCCAATGAACACGGTGTCTAAAAAGTCATATTCACAAGAATACTGAAATATGTTTTCTTTCCGTAGGAAATAATGGACGACTTGAAGTATACGCCCCCTGACGTCACCGCAGGGGAAAAGTACTGTGGGAAACAAAGCTTGTTTAAAAACATGCTGATTTGTTAGCTGGTAGTTGGAGAAAGCAAAAATGTTGCGTATTCATAGATTTGCACGCAAGGGTAATAAATATTAGTTTCAATTTCATGGTTAAGATATGCAAATACATAAGATTAATGTTTACCTGAAAAAAAAAACGTCAAATTCTAAACAAATAATCAATTTTCTCTGACATGTGAAGCCAAACAGCTAAATGAAGGTTATGCTCGGCTGCAGTATCCATGGAGATAGGAACTGTTTCCCACACCTGACTGAAGCTCCGCCTCTTTTCTAGTCGTTCATTTCGGACGCACAACTATTAGGCGGGTTACACATATATGCATCTCGCACGGCGCGACTAGCATTTTTCTTGCTACTAGCATGCAGCTCGAAGACCAACCTGTGTTAATCACGTGGAGCTTACACACATATGCGACTGGCACGGTGCTACTGGCATCGTGCAGCTCGTGTGCTAGTCACATGCAGCGTGCAGCACCACAGGAACCAATCGGTCGGTGTTTTTGCGCTGCATGCAGTGTGCGTCTTGAGTTGGCGCATGCGCAGAACACATTTCCAAGTCGCATGGCCATACGCAGACAGCCCTGACGCTCTCGTTCACACGTGTGTACTGCGTTGACAAGTGCGGAAAGTCACGTTTTGAATAGCTGTGTGTAATATTGTGTGAAGCGTTTAGTTGTAAAGAAATGCCTTTTCCGGAGGACGAGAAAACAAATATTGCATTTGTGTTAGCTGTGGAGGAGACTCCAATACTGTATAGTTGTAAGTTGAAAGAATACAGTAGCAGAAATGAGCAGGACAAGGCATGGAGAAATCTTGCATCGAAGTTCAACGCTTCAGGTTAGTGTTATTTATATATGTTATTATAATAAAGTACGTAGTTAATAATTATCATTAATGATAAATTACATACCACGCTATCAACAGCTTTATTAGTAATACAATACATACTTTGCAATTGATAAGGCGTTTTTATTTTAGGATTTGCCCCCACATATTATACATCACGCTTCTTTGTGTACAGAGATTTACACACTGATATCAGAATTTTAAATTAGGCAGTACAACGCAAAAAAAAAATAGGACAACTGATTCGAATATTTGTAATATATATTTGATGAGATTAGATAAAGAATAATTTATTACATAATGAAAGCTGTTTGTTATTGTCTTCTTTAAAATAACACTTTCATATAAATGTTATATAAATGACAAGTAAGTAAAAGAAAGAATTCAACTAATATACTGTATAATATAATATCAATTATAGGAACTTTACTAATGTGCATAATTAAGTATTAGGTACTATTTTGTATACAAATAACAACAGTTTTAGGTTTAATTTAAGCTCATACTTCATTGTAATGTTAACAATACAGAGTACATTATCGTGCCGTCACACACGTTGTTTTTCTTTAACATTGGTTTACATTTATTTTATAGTCTAATGACATTGATAAAGTCATCAGTCTTTATCCTTCAGTTGTACATATTTTGAAAAGGCAACGCGTTTTCTGGTCTTATAAAATAATCACTCAGCATGGTACTGTAACATAGCGTTTGCTATGTTAAAGGCTTTAGTAAATTTTCATTGTTTTGTTGATATGCTTGCTTCCAAGGCATACAGCGGTGATGTCTTTGGCTTAAAGTATTCATGTTATAAATTATTTTTGTTTATTTAGTATAATCTATGTATTAAATGAGTGTTTGTTCTTTGCACTTTGCACCAGAGCTTCCATGACC
>PNEQ01048491.1:156777-182122 GCA_003012365.1 Medauroidea extradentata | reverse complement strand
ATGTTGCGCTCCCCTCCTAATTAAATAGAACACTTTGTAACCTATTTTGTATTCAGAGTACCTGCCATTGTAGTATAGTAAATGCCCGTTCAACCATAACTGTCTCTTAGTCCTTTAACCCTAATAACATCTAAATAAACCCACAGTGTAGCTACCATCTGAGTGAAACCCCCCCAAACTAATAATAACTTATGAACCCCAATATAATAACGACTTACAAAATAAACCATTTTGTAACAATATATACTCTCAAGTAATGTGTACAAAACTGACACTATTTCATACAAATATAAAATTATATTTTTTCCCCACTTGAACAACCTTAAGAGAGCGTGGTACATAATTCAACGCTAAAATCATTAATCTATAACTGTAGGTTTCTTGAAGCCAATTTGCGAAAATTAAACAATATCAATCCTAGACAATAGTTTTAGCCAACGTTTTAAACAACATTGTTTCCAGTGTTACGAACTTATGAGGCACACTCTCTGATGTCGGAAACTAACTGCGGCGCTAGAGATCACGCGTAACGAATTAGTAATTTTGGTTAAATATGTACTCGTAAAGTTGGCAAATACCATTATCTAGGATTGTCGTTGAGTATTTTATCCATATTGGCCTCGAAAAAAACCTTGAAATTAATTGATGTTTTCAGCGTTTATTTATCTACCACGCACTCTTAAGGCCACGGATTCGTATTTATCCTGTTTTAGTAAGTTTACGTTTTTAAATCCTGAAAGTGTTCGTAAAACGGTTATATGGAAATTTTGGTTATCGTTTGTATTATTTGCCCTATTTTTTTCACAACATAATATTTTATAATTTAGGCTAGGTTGTTACACACTTTAAAAAAAGTATAATAAGTTGGTAACTAGCCTAAATTATATAAACTTATTTTTTGGAATAAAAACTTGGCTACGTAGTTCACACAATTTCTGTCCCCTTTCAGGATTTAAAAAATTAAAATCACAAAAACATAATATATTAACCCGTGGCGAGAGCGTGGGCCTGATTTTCTCGGCTTCTCAGACAATTAATTTTCTAAACTCAGACAAGAACACAAAACATAAAATTGCTCTGTAACTTTTTCAAATTGGTTTTACCATGCAATGTAATTTTTTGAGGCAATGATACACATATTTGAGGTATTTATCAATTAAATGGAAATTTCGTTAATGAATCAATTTGCCACTGTCGTGCTGTATTTTTTCTCGAAAAATTCGGAATACGTAGTTAAAACCAATAATAACAATGTTACTAGGCAGTTTTACGATTTCGCCTCTCGTTTATGTTTTAAAAATAATTATCGTCGAACATGTACAAATTTGGACCTAAGCCCTTAAGATTCCACTATACCCTTGATGTACAAATTCTTTGTTTTAAAGCCGCAATATTTGTTTTAGAGCATAAATCAAAAATGTTTTGTTTGAAGAACCAATTTAATGTACACGTTCTTTAACATTTCTGCCCTAAATTTGCATTATTTGATAAATTCTATTTGTAAACAGCGGTAAAAAAATGGGATACTAATATTTTTCTATCACTGTTTACAAATTGCATTTAACGCATAAAACAAGTTTACTGTAAACATGTTAAAGGACACATGCATTAAATAATTTTTTCGAACAAACATTTATCATTTATGCTCTAAAAGAAGTATTACGGCTTTAAAACAAAGAATTTGTACATCAGGTGTATAGCGGAATCTTAAGACTGTATTCGCTGAGAAGACTGACACCAGCAGAGCGCCTTGGGCTTAGAGGCTATAAGGCAAGTGTTGTGTGAGCCATAGTTCGACCTTACTGACCGCCCTCTTCCAACCTTCAATTGTGCTCCTTGTATCCCGTGACCGTAAAATTGAAACAGGAGAAACCATTACAGTAATAGTTTAGAGGACTGCTCATATTTTTGTACAGAATCATAAGCCATGAGTCATGCAGAATCATTGCAAGATAATTATAGGTTAACTTTCAAGAATTCTCTTTCAATGATTCCGCGTAACGAAAGATTCCATTATTACTTTTGTTACGTAGTTTACCAATTATATGTCCTATGCTTCTTCTAAGAGAAAATTTTGATAATACGGTTAGAATAAATGTTGGCTCAAAAACTGTAAATGCAATAAAATTGTCTAACACTTCCCCTTAAGATTGACTTTATATAAATTTCTTGCATTTCCAGTTTTCGAGTCATAACATTTATTCAAATTGTATTATAAAAATTTTCTCATTGACAATACGAACGATATTTTCTTGATAAACTGCTTGACATAAATAATAACGGAATCTTTCATTACTTTAGGCCTACCATGATGAATAATAGCAAGGCAAATACAGGTTAATTTTCACCAATGATTACAAGTCCAGTGTAAGATGAATATAGAACACTATTATGATCTCCAAGATTGATCACAAATATCTTCTTTGCCTCAACACTACCATGTTTACCAAAATATTCTAAAACGTAAGTTTTTTGCAGAAAATTTATATATAAATTTTAGTATCTAGGTCTCCCCCTTATGACTAGTTAGAAATGAGTCGCATTTATAAAGCACTGAAGGAGGTCATTGTATTCCCTCTCATCACTGTCCTATTGGCCCACACCACAGCTGGACACACCCACAGTACACTCATTATTGGTAAAATATAAGCTAATGGATTGCCGAGTTTACTGTGCTCCAATCGACATGTGTGTCTGAAAGCTGGTAGCATAATATTAATGATATCAGGTTTAATTTTAGCAGTTCATAATCTACGATTACTAGAGATGGTGAAATTTCGCGAATTCAATGACCTGCATGTTAGAATCAAATATCCTATGCACACTCAAGTACCAACCATTTGTCCACTAGCTGCTACTCAGTGGAACAGCAGACAATGAACTAATAGACAGGGCATCAGTATGCATAGAATATTTGATTCTAACATGCAGGTAATTGAATTCACGAAATTTCACCCACTCTAAAGACTACTTATTAAACATAATTTTTATTTCACGATACTTTTAGTTTTCTGTTCAGGTTATGATAGCTATGCAATGAAATTGAAATAATAACCTTGGATTGTTTTCTTTCGGGGTGCACAGATTTATTTTCCCATTGAAATGAAATCCGAACCATACTCGGGTAAAGGTTTCAATTTGTTTACATAGATATCTGTAGTTAACAAGTCTATTTAAGACATAGCGTGTATGTTTTCTCAAGTATTATCGAGGAAATTTTGGGGCGGCGGTGGCCGAATAGTCAGACCATTCGTCTCCCACCAAGGCGATCCGGGTTCGTTTCCCGGCGGGATCAGCCCCGGATTTTCGCATGTGGGAATCGTGCCGGACGATGCCATTGGTCGGCGGGTTTTCTCTTGGAGCTCCCGTTTCCGTTGTCCCTTCATTCCGGTGCTGCTCCATACTCATCTCTTGTCACTCCTCACCGGCGCTAAAGGCCTCTATGTTAAGCACTGGTCAAACTGTCTCACTATCGCTATCGAAGAAATTTTCACAATATTGGTACTTATTCGTCAGTTATTAGTGGAAAAGTTTGTTTGTTACCAATTCACAAACTTTTGCAACATCTAAAACATACAAAACAAACAGTATACGTATTCATTGTACACTTTCTTAAGAATCTCGTCCAATAACATTAATTAATTTCAGAAATAACAGTTGCACACTCGAATGCTTAAATGAGGATTTCCACGGACGTAATAAAATGACTTATCTTAGTGGTGGTAGAAAAAAAATAAAAGGAAATTTTAATTAATACTTGTATCAAATAAGTTTAAACTTGTAAACATTGATTTTGATTAAAATATCTTAGAGTGAAAAATATATTTAGGCCTACTGTTGTTATTGCATTGTTACATGTCAAAACAAATAGTTCACTGTTCTTGTACCTTACAGTTAACCACTTAAGGCGCAAGCTCAGAGGAGAAGAAGTGGGAGGGAGAAGGGTAGAGGAAAGGGATAGGAAGAAACAGGAGGGAGACAAGGCGTTTACGACTCCGGCCAAGGTGGACAAAACAATCGGTTGTATTTATCGCCAATCTATTGCAGCACCATCGTCGGTGCTTAAAATCGAGCGAGGTCTTCAGCACTGGTGAGGGGTAACATGAGGTGATTATGGAGCAGTGCCGGAATGAGGAGCCGGGGGGTAATGGGAGATCCCCGAGAAAACCGGCCGACAAACGGCATCGTTCGGCACGATTCCTGAATGCGGAAATCCAGGGACCAACCCCGCCGGAAATCGAACCCGGATCGTCCTGGCGGGAGGCGAATGGTCTGACCATTCGGCCACCACGGTACCTATCTCAAATGGAGTTTTGTAAATTGTAATGCATGTGCTATGTGTTTGCGGCTATGTTTGAATGTGCAGATACATTCTCACGTGATTATCACTTGTACTCGTTGCAGCAAATGAAGTTGTAGAAGCCGGTATTGAGAAGCACCCAAGGGAACAGCCGCGCTTGTCTTTCGCGTGTGGAGAGTTGTTAAACCAGCGAGGTGGGATATAAAGCACTTCAACACCCTTCCTTCATCGCCTCCTCGCACGAGGCAATCCACCCGGGTCGGCATTCAACCCTGGGATCCCCGTTACCATCGCGAGTCCTAGAGGAATACCTCAGCTATCTGGGTTAACGGGCTGAGCGGCACGAGACAGCACCGTAGTTTTAACGCCGTGAAGACAACGCTTGAGAGACGCCGCGTGCGTGTGATGGTGTTGTTTGTCTGGCCGAACAACTGATAAAACTGATTGCTACAGCTATAGTTACGTTTATTTTATGATATAATGTAATATATAATGTAATGTATTAATATATAATACAATATATTATGATTCGATATGATTTCATATCGTATATAATAAAATATATATAAATGTATAAAATTATATAATATATTTTATAATATAATATTGTATAATGTAGTGTAATATAATATAATATTATGTAATGTATAATAATATTAAATAAAATAATAAAATACAATATAATATAAAATAATATAATATAATATAATATAATATAATGTAGTATAATATAATATAATATAATATAATATAACATAATATAATATAACATAACATAATATAGCAATAACACAATTTAATATAATATATTTTCTAATATATCACGATTTTCAAACGTACTGAAAAGTATAAACTAATTCCTCATATGAAAATGCTTCTAACATTTAAAACTTACAACCGTCGGGCGAATGCAATAGACGATTGATGCATGAATAAAATCACTAACAATTTTATTGCACTGCAAATGCTATGAAATTGTCTGAGTTTTCTCACAGACAACTTTTCTTTTCAGTTGCGCGCGCCCCAAGTTTTTCGTTTCAAATCTTGCAAGTATTTTCATAGGACAAACTACTTCAAACTTTTATGTTGGTTTCAAGATCACGGTATGTTATAAATTTTTTATTCAAATATTAATTGATATTTTTTTGTTGTGCGTGTGTGTAAAATTTTGCAATCGATTTATTTCAAGCAAAATTTGTATCGAACGGACAAACAAGCCGACAGACAAGAGAGAGCAAGTAAATATTGTATTGTCATCCGGTTATGAGAAATACTGAAATTTAAGTCTCCAGCTCATCAAGAAGCTAGTTTAAAAACTATTGCAAATTTTCACCGAACAGATAGACAAGAAAGAAAGTCAATTAAATATGTTAAAAATAATTTTAATGTCTCTAGCACAACGGGAAGCAAATCGAATATTGTATTGGTATAGAACAGACAAAATACTGACAGACAAAAACGCGCATAAATAAAAACGCGGTAAAACATGAAAAACTTGAATATTAACGGTTTTTTTAAATTAAAATAATGTGTTCTATCGCTGGAATAATCCAAATTGTAACAGTAACCAAATAAATAAGTTGTGACTATTTTTTCTACAGAAAGTATATTTTGTAACAATCAAACGTACATGTTTAAATTTACTTAACAAAAAAATTAACAACCTTGTGAGATCACTTGCTTGTCTATGAGGGTGTATGTGTGTGTTCTTCTTGACAACTTTGGGATTCATGAACCTTATTCCTCAAAACATTTTATGCTTATAAAAACATATTCAGTCGCACTGATTACGATCACAAAACTATTAATTTCACAATGGCGGTTACAATAAATCATGGATTCTATAATGTGTCTCGGTAAATATTAGACTAATGCATATTATATTTCAAATTATGACAGAAAACTACGAAGGAAATAAATTTTAAGGGTTGATTTGATAATAAATAAGTCTTACTGGTAGATTGTTAAAATATTTTCTTAACTTATATGCTAAAACTGTTACGTTTCCATGGAACATTGTCCTGTTTTAAATAACATACCAAGCCATTATGTAATATCTACAATATAGTAAACTATGCGGCAATGGGACTTATGAAAATTAATGACTAAGCGACATGCGTTGCTACTGAAGTTTTGTTGGCAAGTCTAGTAACAGCAAACGAATCACCAGCTGAATATCTGATTATTCTATATGTCCCTGGGTTCTTCGATAAAATGATGTTGGACAATAAACATGCACTGCTGAACAGTATTCCTTTTGAGATCCACAATAAATAACGGGATCATTAAAGTTAAACACATGGCAGATGAATACAGAAAATGACAGAATTATTTGCATTTGCATCAAAGAACACAAAAACAACACTAAAATGGCGAAGTCCATAAGTTCAGAATAGCATAACAAGCTTGGGGGAAAAATAACCCCAAAACTCTCTGGGATTTGACTAAACCCAAATGTTTAGAATCCGTCAGAATCAAACGAGAATAAATTGATCGACGTACATAGCCATAACTAAAACACTTTAAGAAGACGTGGTAGATAAATAAGTGCTGAATTCTTCAATTCAGATTTACAGCTTTTGAAAAGCCAATAAAGGAAAACTTCAAAACAACAATCCTTCATAGATATATTTGCCAACTTTATGAGCGAACATTTACCCGGAATTACGCATTTGTTAAGCGTGATCTCTTGCGCCGTAATCAAATTTACGAGATTTCGGCGTCAGAGATTGTTCCTCAGATATGCGTTAATCGGGAAAAATTTTACTCAGAAAGTTGGCAAAAACTATTGTCTTGTTTTGTTTATTTATTATTTTAATTTTTGCGATTTAGCTTCGAGAAATCTACAATTATGAACTGATGCTTTTAGCGCTGAATTATGTACCATTCATTCTTAAGTGTGTTGAAGTGCGATAAAATCATAGCTTTATATTTATATGAAATAGTTTTAGTTTTGTAGACGATACTTGTGAGTACAGTTTCCTCTTACGAAACAATTTTAACGCGCATAGTTTTCTCATAACGTTGCGTCAAAGTCAAAATTAGCATGTTCTGTTACCATGCAAATAGTGAAAACCAACTGACTTATGTAAATTAAATAACTCACAGTAAACAAAAATGCCACGGGCTACGTAAAAAAACATTTTTAAAAAATCCCGTGAAAATTTTTTGTATTAAAAAAAATTGCTGATTTTTTAACTTTTTTTCTTTACTTTTGCGATTTTTTTGAAAAGTTCTAAATATTACACTATGGTCTTTTTAATTCTTTATTGCATAGTTCATGGACATAATATCACAGTGAATTATTTTATTTAAGTAGGTAAGTTAGTTTTCGCTATTTGCATGACAGCAGAACAAGCAAATTTTGACTTTATCGCAATGTTATACGAAAACTATGAAAGCTAAAATTATTTTGTAAGAGGAAACTGCACTCACAAGTATCGTCTACAAAACCAACACAATTTCATAAAGATATAAAATAATGATTTTATCGCACTTGAACACCCTTAAGCCAGCAAAGAATCGAATTAAATAATGCGGCTTAATATAATAACGCAGAAACACTTGTACCGCAGTTAATATCTCGATAGTAGCAGATTAAAGTTTAATAAGTTTGTACGTCACTACCTCGGCAAAAATACTTGCCGGCATAGAGGTGCCTAGTCATTTAGATATGTGCTTGTCTCTCATTGGCCGAATGCTCAGCCAATCGCAGATGAGTCACTCCCAATGGCCGAGCAGGAGAGATAGTCTCCAGGCAACATAAACTTTTCTATTTCCATAATGTAGAAACGCACAAACTTCTTGTTGGTTTAGTGGTTATTATTTACGTGTGATGATACACCCGTGATACAAAATCTTGAAATACCTGGTTAACATTGTCAAATTCCAAAATAATGCCTCTTTAAATATAGTTAGCTAAAAACGCACACTTTTCATATTAAGAATAAATATTTTCAAATGTTTGCTATTTACGAAATATAGGTTTGAACCAACAAAGTTCGCAATAGTAATACACCATCCAACCAACCATTGTATAAAAGAACCGACTGAAATATTGGCGTAAGAGGAAAGCTCATGTGCAGTTATTCAACATGTAAGTTTTGGATGTCTCAAATAAATTCTTCTATAGTGCACACATACCTAAAACTCCGTAGTTTTAAGAGAGATAATTATGAACGTTATTTTCTGACCGCAGGCTTGATTGCAAGCTATTGTTCACTCGCTCGACGTCTTCAACTAGCACACAATGTCGTGTCTGCCAGCGGAGAACGCTTTAGATCAATAACAAAAATTTACGCAGTAGAGTGCCCGATCGTATGTAAAGCAGTTAAATACTTGTATGACACGACATAAGCGCCGGTGGCCAATGACACCACAGATTCTATTCAAGGCTGTACACGTCAATGAAGGCTAGTCTCTTTCCAAATAGTGAGGAGTTTGCACATCTCTTGTAATAATGCATGCCTATCTTATTCGTTAATTTGATTGCACGCATTAATTACACATTATCAAAAGAATAACTGAATGTTCGCCGTGACGGCATGCTTGCGAAGACAGTACAGTGCTAGACCCTTATTTTCTATATTACAAACATTTTTGGCAATTACTATTAAATATAAGTTACGTTGAAATACGCACTATCCTGATTGTACCTATTCCGCATTTGTAGCTTATAAATCGTTGGGCAAGACATTAGGCAATATTTAGTATATCAGTTTTTATTAATACAAGTGTATGCTATTCATATCTCATGTAAACATTTGCTATGTTTACTGTGATATATGACCACGTTTTAATGTTGTTTTCATTCATTACGTTCATTTGTACCTGTTCTTGTACTACACACACTTGCACGTTAAACGAACAATACCCACTGCTGCCTTAGTTTTCTTATTTCATAACTTTAAAATTGAATTTACCTCATTATTCCCCAAAAATGCGATTGTGCCTACCTGCCTTCTCCGTTTACAACTAAACTTTCTTACTTTGAACGAAGGTAAGTAAAGGTAACCAGGCTTTACTTCTGGTTGACAGCGAAGTCGTTGTTGACGATGACGTAACTTGACGAAGGGACAGGAATTGGGAGAGAGGAATCGTCCATGGTCCTTGTTAAAAAAAAAGCGTTCCAGCATTCGCTTGGGGAGATTTCGGGAAACCATAGAAAGCAGGATGGCCGAAGTTAGGAATCGAACCGCAATGTTCTAAAGTGCGATCTCAAATGTTAATGTTGCGCCACCTAATTCCGTTCGTTACATAATGTGTGTGTATTTTGGCTGCTACAACGCACACAATTATGCAGTGATCTACATGAATAATATTTAATACGAGTGACTAGTTTTAAGAAACATTTACCATTTTCTGGGTAAGGTAGAAGTTTAAATATTTAAGAAATTAAGCAGTTTTCTATGTTTTCCGTTTGCATATAGGAGAAGATAATTTTCAATTATTTTTTGAAAGAAGGAGAGATACATCTCATAGACTGAGATTAGTATCCGTGATAAAATTTCGAATATGGCTTGTTTGAGTAAATAAAGTAGAAAATATTCTTACTTTTAGAAGTAAAAGCTTGTAAACTAATATCAAACTATTAATCAGTCTAGACATTACAACAAAAATACCGCAGGTCATTAAAGTAGTCTAAAATTCTATACATCTATAGGCTACAACATGAATAAAATAAATGTGTATGAGCAGAGTACACGATATGGAAATACATAATTCTCGGTAGCATATCAAAGATTACAAAACACCTCGTATTTATTTTAAAAAAAAGTCTTGGAAAGCGGATGCCAAAAATATTTTTGTTAGTACAAACAAATGCAAAATGTACAAGGAATTATTTGTAAATGTAATGTATCTATACTTCCCAACTTTCTTAAAAATATGATAATTATTTTGAAATCATACAAAAATATTGCGGAAACTAGTTTACAAGAAACTTTACTTAGGGCCGGTTTCCCAATGTCCGATTATCGTCTGATTAAATTTTAAGTGGTGGTTAGCATTGTTTTGTGTTTCTAGAGTTATGGTTAACTTAAAACTGTTGTTTAACTAGTGGTAACCAACGGTTAATTTAAACACAAGAAGAAGTTCCGGTTACTGAGTTAATCGTAACATTTAAATAATATAGCAGATTGTGTTTTTAAGCAACAAACCATAACCCTTGTGATGAAAACATTTCCATGTGTTACAAAATCAGAATAATTAATTGAATGTGAAGTTATACTAACGAAGTCTTCATTTCTTGAATTTGTGTTTGATAATATTTTCATTACAAATGCATGTATCACTGCCAATACAGACGTTGTTTCACAACTAAGGTTATAGCAGACCTAATTTTTTAAAGATGATGGTTGCTAATATTGGTATTCCGGAACCGAAAAATTTCCTGCCAATAGATGACAATATTTATCAATATATTTTATCTGTACAATAATATTAACTTACGTACTGTACTATTACGAGAAACGTGTTACACGTTGTGACATTGTTAATTTGCCTATTTACCTTAGGCTATAAAATATATGTTTTTTTTTTAATGTTGAGCGGAAGAGGTTAGTTTAGGTTAGGTTACACAAAATCCCACGTATTTTCTGTAAATTAGCGTCAAAAAAGCATCGTATTTTTGTTAGCACATAAAGAAAATTAAACATAGCATAACTTATATCTAAACTGTTTTTTATTCACAAATTCACATATGACAACAAAAAGCAGTAATTTTCAACGCCCCATTATTTGAAACAAAGATTGTTATTACGAAAAAGAAATCTTCAGTTAATATTTGACCTCATTCATGAGAGGTTATGTTCGCCGAATATAAATAACACGAACATAGGGAAAGTTCCTCGCAGTAATTTTACACAAATATAATCGGAAATTGCAAAGCAAAACTTGGCAAAATCATTAACGGTGAAACAAAATAGAAGTTTCACTGCAAACCTGCTTACTTTCGTTCTTGTTTATTACGAATTTTGACTTTCTCATACAGATCTGTCCAAGTGAATTTCTGTAGCATTCCACATCACGCCTTGAAGAATTGCATACGCTCTTCGCTATTCATTTTTCGTGTCGATTTTTTTACGTTTTCGTACCTCGCTTTTAAAATTTTGTCGGTACGCGGATACACGCCAGAAAGAGTGTTTGAACTCGGCTGCAACTGTCCCCAATATTCCTCTTCCTGTTTTCACGTCATTGTATATGTTTTTTACATTTCACAATATGACAACATTTATCAATTAGGATAATTAGAAGTTCGTTTTCAGAGGTAATAAAACTACAGGGAAGTGAATTTTTAACCACTTTCGTCCATTGTTTGCAAGCTATTGTTAACCGTGACTTAAAAACAACTATTCCACACCCAATCTCAACGTGAAACGTCACTGCATGGTTGGCAAATTTATATTAACCAGCACTTAGCTAACCATACCGTTTGTAAACGGGAGTAGTGTTATCAGAAACGCTATTTTTTAACCAGTAGTTAAAAGTTTCGTTTATATTTATCAAATTGTCAGATAACCAATACTTTAAACAGACATTGTGAAACCGGCCCTAAAGTGCATTGTTTTTAACTAGGTATGTCTTTACTACTCCCAATATCGTACCTAGTCAGTGTTACATGGTTTTGTGTAAATAAATTTCAGAATTCGAAGGAAGAAGGTAGATACCACACCGAGTTCATAACAGCTTTAACCAAATGCTCAAAGAGACAGGAGAAAGCCACATCAGTATGCTCTAAATAACCATCCCAGTATTCGCCTCAAGAGATTCCAGTAAACCACATAAAAATATCCGGGCGTGTAGTCAAACCCGAACTCTTCGGACTTCAGTATGTAGGCCTTCTATAGTTTTATTACCATGACATGTATCTTGACTCGGGGCCCGTGGGTGTCTTGGGAGATAAATAGATGCGTTCCTGACGTATGAAGGCCTTGAGAAAATTAATTTATAGGATATCAATTCTGAGTAATTAATTTTGAATTGAAATTGAATTAATATGTTTGCCCAGTTTAAACACACAGAAAATAAACATTGTCCAAGTCATGTCTTTCGATACTGCACTACCTTGTTCGGCAAATGTATAACTTAACTTAACAGTTTAATTAAAATTGTTCCTGGTACGTAACGAGTTACGCAGGTAACACATTCCGGATTTTATAAAGTTATTTTGGCAACGCTCTGTTGAGTGATTACTTCAAATCATCACTCTAATTGTAACCTAAATTTGGAACTGTAAATCTTCCTTGACAATGTATGATACTTTCGCACAGAACTTCCAAAAAAAAAAAAAATATTTCTTCAATAAAAACTTCATAAATGTTCATAAATTTAGCATTATACGTGCTCAACAGCAATTATCAATCTTACGGCATCTTGCTAGGTCGTGGTCATATCTTCAATTTGGAGTTTTCCCAAGAAATTAAATACTGCGCGTAACAGCAATTATTAAAAATATTGGTCATTAGCTATTTTCTGGTAGTTAGAAATGTAACTCGTAAATGAAGAAGGTCTTAGACATTTTTATTATTTTATTATAGTATGAGGTTTTTTTTTCTCTTCAAACTTGAATTGTGACTACACAGACTTTCAGAATGTCACACAGAATATTTCGAGGCATGAATAAGGTAACAATGACGTATTTAAACTTTTATAAACTCTTTCCGAACAACACCGACAAACTTGGGCAGGTGATTCTTACAAGACAATTAGCAGAATATGTACAGAAAACTTTGCATGTAAACTGAGCCTACTAAGGACTAATAAATAAGACTTCAAAATTCTAATTTAAAATGGTATTTTTCACAAAATATGGGAAACTTAGGGTAAATACTTCTATGACCCTGGCTTCGAGTCGCTTCAAGTAGTTTTAGCAGCAAGGTGCGCTGGTGTCGATATTTTTAATCTGTCTGCTTTCATCGGCAATTTTTTTTTTGCTTGTAGCTACACATCTATGGGTAATTACAAATTACGTTTTCATTGTCGTAATAATTCTGTGTTACGATTGTTTGCGATTGTTTTTATGATTGTACATTACAGATTGACAGTATGCCGAAACCGAAAACGTTGACAATATTTCATCGTGAAAGGGAAATGAAGGCGGATGGATTTTATGTTTTTGATGTGCATGATAAAATTATGATTTGTAAATTCTGCAATATGAGGGTTGATTGGACACGCAAAGACATACTAAATTTGTTCAGCACTGTGTGCCTCCAGTATGGATCCCATCTTCAAACACAGACAGTGAAAGAGCATTTTCAGCATACTCATACATTTTGGCAGACCGTAGAACAAATTTAAAGGCTGAAAATCTGGAAATTCTTTTCACTAAATTTTTTGGTATTAAGACAGAGTCTGTTACTTTGTAATGTTAGATAGGCCAACTACTGTTAGTCCTGTATAGTTAGTTTATCTATGCACCATTAATGTTTGTAGAAAATATGATTTTGATTCATAATTTAAAATGTTGTATACATCTATACCAAAATTAGTATGAGAGATTAAGAATTTATTTTATGTTTTATAAAATACAATACTTAACGTATATTTATAATTTGTGTGTTGTGTATAAATATGGAAAAAATATATAAAAACGGCTTTCTTTGTTTTAAGCACCGCTTTAAGGTTTTTTTTGACATCGCTGGTGGCATAATTTTCACACCATTTTTCGGTGTCTCTACTGATGAGCTATAAACACGTGTACAACTGCGTGTGAATTTTCAACTCTCCATACACGTTCGTTATGGAGATTGTCAATTCCATGAACGAGCCTCATCTGCGAACAGTTTCTTTGTTGCGGTATTTAGATCACCACACATTTTCTACACACATTGGGAAAACTGCAATCAGGCAACGGGATTTTGTGGTCGAAGGCCTTGAACACGCCGTAGGCTACATGATACAGGTATTGCTACTGTTCATGAAGTGACGCCCAGACAGAAAACTAACACCGACAGTTGCAGAAATTCTACGCCACGTACAAAACTCGGGTTTGTCGGTTGCTTCCATTTGCCTGATCACAAGAGAAGAACAGGTCCGTCATTTCCCGTGTACAATGATAGGTACAGCCGTTGCGGGACCCTTGAAGGTAGAGGGTATTAAAATAAGTGTGATTGGCAAGTCGCGAACTCAAGACTAGTGAACAAATATCGTGAGAGCTTGTTCAAAGTTTTACTGACCAGGTCGCAGGTTGATAGCAGACTGCTCTCTGTGGGTCCAGCTCAGAGGGTAGATGTAACCTGCATGGCGGCATCTGCGCATGTTGGAGCACCTGTTGACAGTCAGTGCCCAAACAACTTGACACGTCGCATTATGCTTGCGTGTGTACGTCAAGGCTCGGTTTCAGTGGTCATATTGAGTTTTATTACTTTTCACTTTTTTGGAATTCTAAGAAGCAAATTAATAAATATGCGATTATACCTCAAATTCTATTTACATTTCGCTAGAGTACAGGCCTTGCTCTTTAACTGTTAACTTATAATTACTCCGCAATCTGTGTGGAAAATTTTTTAAATTCATAATTTGCCCGACAAATCGCGACCTAACTATACATTACTTGCTCAATTGCCATGCTTGTACTGTAGCTCAAGGTAAATAGAATTTGCGGTATAGTCGCCGATTTAAAAATTTTCTTCCCAGAATTACAAACAAGCGAAAAATAATAAAATTCAATATGGTGACTAAAACCGAGCCTTAAAGTGTGTGGTTAGTTTGAGAAAAATATATGTTTGAGAAAGTGATTTTTAATAATAGAAAATTCAAATATTCCAATTTCGTTTGACTTGGACTTGGGTATTTAAATATGACAGTTCGTTCATTGGCAACCCTTCGAGGATTTAGACATACATTGTTAACGTTGAGTTATGCGCAAAATCTGACAATATTCATTTTTTCAAATGTAATAAAATTGGCTCATATTTTAACGAACCTCCTATAAATTAATTCTCTTTCAACGGACAAATTTTGGAGGTAACCCTTACAAAGAAAACGTATTCTCAGTGAAATTTCTGGTCCTATACGGTTATACGAAAAAAAAATCCTAGTTGTTTATTTATTACTTAATATTTGAAATGTAAATATAAAAATTTATTTCCACAAACATTATTACAGAAATAATTATTATTTTAAAAGTAATTTTCGTTGAAATATTTCTCACAAAATTTACGTCGCATTATTTTTGAGTGAAAGTTATTTTATAAATTACTATCTGCCTGACCGTGGCTTTGCCGCGTGGTATTTTAGAAGGATAACGATAGTTTATCGAGTTAATGAGAAATTGAGGATATCACAAAAAATTACATTTCATCCCCATGTTAATGAGCTATTTTAACCCCATAAGGGTGCCTACGTTGCAAGAAAAGCCACCCTTAAATGTCGTTCTACGAATAGAAAATAAACTTTTCTGCCAGCTGCCACTAATATGTGTGCATATCACAGCAGTTCCCTTCGTCTTGCCTTAGGCGGGATTCGAACCCAAAACCTCCTACCAGTGTTTCAAGCACCTACGCCAATATATGTCAACAGAATTCTTCAAAAATCAATATATAATATACAGGCTCATGCTCAAAGAGATATACGTACCAATAGGACTGCAAGCAGTTACGACTTTTAAATTATTTCTCCGTGGTCATACCATCTTTGCGGGATTTATGGAACATTTTACATATTTCCACCCCTAACTTGTATGACAATCCCTGAAATATAATTTTAGGAATTCACAATAGCTTAATTTTTGTTCAAAAACTATCTCGATATCTCAACAGGCTTAAGAGATACTGGAGATCAATTGAAATCATGTATTATTTTTTTAATGCTCTAAGAGGTTGAGTTTCGAAACATCCTGAAACTGATTTTTAAGGATATGTTTAAGATTCATTCTGAAGCTACGATCACCTCAATCTATCAAAGCGTTTAAGAGACATGGTGACATATTAAAAAAAATGGTTTTCACAGTTTTAACATTAAAATTTCAAAAAATTAAAAAACCAGGTAGTATGTACTCATTCAACCTTCATTCTGAAGCAAAAATTAGCCCGATATTTAAATGGGTTTAACTGCTCGAGGATTCATTGAAAACGTATTCCAGCCCTTCTAACCACTTATTTTTCGAATTTTGAATAATCCCTTTTTAGTGGGTGCTTACGGCGTAAGGGAAAGCCACGCTAAAAGTTGCATTTCTCTGAGTTCAGGGGTTTGGGCTGTGTGTTGATGAGTGAGTTAGTGGGGCACAAAATTTTTTATATATTAAGATTTTATATTACCATTGCTTAATGGGGCCGCGGTAGCCGAGTGGTCAGATCATTTACCTCCTACAAAGGCTATCCGGTTTCGATCCCCAGCGGAGGCCACGAAAATTTCTATTTTTTGCATCTGGAAACGTGGCGTAAGTTGCCGTTTCCGGGAGGGTTTTCTCGGAGTATTCTCGTTTCCTTCACCCTTACTTTCCATAGCACGAATCATCTGCAGGGTCTCCTTTCGTATCAACCCTGATTCATCTCTGATCCTACTGGTTGGACGGTGGACGATGGCTGAATGGTCAAACCATTCGCCTCCCACCAAGGCAATCCTGGCTCGATTCCCCATGGGGTCGGTCCCCGGATTTTCGCCTGTGGGAGTCGTGCTGGACGATGCCGTTGGTCAGCGGGGTTTCTCGTAGATCTCCCGTTTCCCCCGCCCTTTCGTTCCAACACTACTTCATACTCCCCTTATGTCACCCCTCACCAGCGCTCAAGGCCTCGTTGTTAAGGCGCCCGCCGTGTGGTCGTGTGTTCGTGTGAGTGAGGCACGGCGTCAAGGGCGATGTTGACCGGCTCACCTGGCGCGGTATCGCCTCTACCGCAAGACACTGAAACGGCGTGCAGTAGTATCGTAGGACACTCGCCTGACTGACACTTTCAGTGGTGACCCCATCTTTTTATTGGTGGAAAGTTTTAAGTGAAGTCCAATATACCTCTCTATTGTAGTTTCATACGAATTCCTTCAGTAGTTGTTTATATATAATATATTGAAAAAGCCGTTTTTAGTCATTTTGAGGTGCTATGAAATGGTCTTTCTAATTAACGTGATGATTTAAAACTACTATTCTGATGTCGTTTGAAGTGTTTGTTCTTTTCGTAAATGCACACACTAGAAATATGTTTAGTAGTTTCATAGATAAAAGCGTTCTGCTAGCACGCTGCAACGCTAGTTACAAGGTAGGCAGGCGGCCGCCTTAAGCTACAAAAATATCTTACTCACTCTAGGTTAAGGGTTATCCTGGGCTGCCACCAATCCTGCAATCCTTACAGTTGAATCGGTGCGAGAAGAACCCTTGTAGTGGCGATCGTACACCTAAGCCTAGTCACGATATTTATTTATGATTATATTATGAATATTATCTTATCATTGATTCATCATTTAAATTATGGAGATGTAAGATAAGTAATGTTGCTAACCTGACTGCCGTGGCATGAACAAAAATAATCATTTGTGTGTTAAAGTAATTTTAATGACAAATCGTATTCTGCAGGAATGAACAAGACACGAATAAATATGAGATTAAGCTTTCTCCTGTGTAGTGTACTGAAAATATATATTTGCTCATGTTTTTCAGATAATTTTTAAAATATCTTATAATATTCGATGTGTAACTCGCCGAGATGAGCCAAAACGTCAGTAGTGGCATATTAGTTGGTTAGACAGATACTCGAGAACTGATCAGCACTTTCGAAATTACAATGCGCAAATGAAGGTACGTTATAAACTTTGCGAGATGATTTCTTGTAAAAATAAATATTATAAAGTTATAAAATGCAAGGTTTTGACTCCTGTGTAGCGCTTCATTTAATAAGTGCCTTCAAATAAACAGAATGCCAATGAAGGTCTGCTACAAATTTTTAAATATTATTACTTGTAAAAGATATGTAAAGTTATACTTTACAAGTTTTTTGCGCCTGTGTATTATTGTGTCTTCCATTTCTATCGAAAAAATTAACTTCAGGGTGTTGCGACAAGACGGCCTTTTTGTTCTTTTGGGACTCCTGCTACCAACTATGTAATTTAATACCCCCCAAAAATGCAGTGGCAAATAATTGTATGCCAAAAAAGTATATTGACTAACCTCATTATCAAATGGAGGTGAATACTATTCGAAACGATTTTTTCACTCAATACAGATCTTCTTATTATCAAATTTCACCTGGATATTCATTGTTTATTTTTCCTTTGTGGTTTTCTACAAATTTTGGTTTCAAAATTAAATATTCAATCGAGAATTTTTTTCTTAAGATTTGTGCTAGCCAGAAACATGTGTCATATAACATCGTTATTTACAAGGAATCATTTTCGAATGTTTGTAACATACGTTTGTTAACATCCCGTATTTTATCATTTATATCCCTATCGTTACTCGAGCCTGGTAGACAGCTCCCTTAAGTTGGGTGTTATTTTAAATTCTTTTAACTTGTTAAAATTGTTTAACATTAGCTTAAAATTAGTTAATTAAAAACAAATCCAAATATGGTATTATACAGTCCCTTAACAATCATTTAGACGTCAAATTGATGTACTGTAATTATTGTTGTAATCTGTGAAATCGTTATGAGGGATTTACTAATTATTTTTTATTTGATTTGTTTTCTTCATAAATAATGGACAGTATAAAGTAACCCAAACATTTTCAAAAATCCTTTAAGCGCTGATGCATGTAGTGACTGCCTCTCGAAATTTAATAATACGAATAGTTACGAAGAGACTAGCATAAGTCCTATATATGTGTGTATATATTATATATATAATATTTTAGAAATAAATAGTGACAAAATTTTGCTCTTGTAAATTTTTGTGTGTATATATTATATATATAATACTTTAAAAATAAATTGTGACAAAACTTTGCTCTTGTAATTTTTTTCATCACTCATAGTTGTTTTCGTAATGGCTTGTAAATGTCAAAGTTTGTATGCTATGATTCCAGCACGACACTAAAACCGACTGACGTACCAACCTGAAAAAAATTGTCAGTGAATTACGATGCTGCAGACTATAAGTTCTCCTATAGAAAAACTATGATATATGTGTATAAATAATATGTATGTATACATAAATATACGCATGCATATATGTTTAAATTTCAAACAATATTTTCAGAATTAGAAAATAATATATATGTATATATATATATATATATATATATATATATATATATATATATATATATATATATATATATATATATATATATATATATATATATATATATATATATATATATATATATAGTGATTTTATGTGCGAGACCGTGCAGTCTACAAAATCGCAGTCCACTGTGAATTTTTACAGTTTTATGTGTCATTTGGTTTTAGCGTCGTACTTAAACCGTAAAATGCAAAATTTGACGTTTACAAGACATTATGCAAAAACTATGAGAGACAAAACAATTTCATAAGAGTAAAATTTTATCACAATTTATGTCTAAAATAAGAAAAATAATCTGGTATGAAAATAAAAGTATGACAATGAAAATTGCAGTGAACCGCGCAACGTGTCGTCAGTTTGAATCGAAGCCTTCTCAGGAGTTCTCTCTCTGCGTCTTGGCGCGTTGATAGTTACCACGTAATGAATGAGACGGCCAGCGGTGGCACCTGCGACTTGAAGGGGTAGTAGGGGAGGGACACCGCCACGGCTGTAGTGCGCATGCGCGGTGGAAGCTGCGCGCCTTGGCTCCTGTGCCCGGCGGAGGGGCGGCCAGTGCGCGCTGCGACGCCGTGCGGAGTGGTTGTGTTGTGTGGTGATGCGAGGTGTGAGCGTGCGCGAACCTCAGCGCTGGTGACTGCGCGGGCCGGCGATGTGGTCGTGGCGGGGCCTCGGCGTGTGCTTCCTCTACCTGCTCGCCGCGACCTGTCAAGGTAACCAATGTTACACATAACATTTAAATTAAACGTTTAGTATATCCCCTGACACATAGAACTACCCTTTATAAAAGTACAGTTATAATTATGGTTGAGTCTTAAACGCGTCGGTGGACCGCTAAGTAAACAAAAATCGGTAATTAAATTTGGAGGATTTAAAATATAATTCTTTAAACAAAGATCCACATTCACAAATAACGTACTCATTTAAAATTGAATTTAAATGTAGCCTAGCTTACGGGGGACTGTTAAGAAAAATTTAATGTACGTTTAGTTTCTGAGCCATAACATTTATCCTAATTACATTATCAAACATTTCTCTTCGAGAAAGCATAGAATATATTCATCGTAAACTACTTGACATAAATAATAATGGGATCTTTCAGTAATATTTCTTGCAGAATCATTGTAAGAGCATTTTTGAAAGTAATCCATGATTCTCTTGCAATGATTCTGTACGACAAATGAATGAAATATTACATTATTACTCGCATAAAATTGTATACCAAGAATAAATTTTATGTTTTCTTGAAGAGAAAATTTTGTTAACAAAATCTGTTAAATTTTATGGTTCGAAAACTGAAAATACGATAAAATTGTCTTAAAAGTTCCCCTTAAGATTTGAATTTGTCACATAAAAGTTGCTAATTTAAACTATTTTGTTTTCTTAGCGGTACCCCGATGCACTTAATGGACAACAATAATTTAAAACTATTATATTTTACTTGCTAAGGGATAGTTTGATATGTTCTGGGAAACTTAAACGTTTTAATTTAGTTGTTTTAATCATACTAATGTGTAGCCTAGAGTACGATTGTATTTAATTGTTGCACTTGCAATCGTCAATTTACGTGCCTCTCAGAATACCACAAACATTAATTAAAACACCTGTTGAAAACTGCTAACGTTATACGACTCCCAATTAAAAAAAAAAAAAAGCCCAAATTTTTTTTAATGAATCATCACGACGGTGGATGGTACACAAGTGATATGACACAAAGTTACTTACATTTGTACGTTAAGGTAGCCGCATGGGTGGACATCTTTTGAGCCCCCGAGTCTAAGAAGTGAGGATAGCTAAGGGCGACATGGTACAAGACATATGCCTCAACCTAGCCTCTAGGCGCAAGTCAGTTACCTGCCGTGTAGTCTTCTCGCTGGTTACTCGCCCCTGTGAGAAATTCAGTGCTGACGATATATTTTATAACGTTATATTTCTGATAAGTTGCGTTGTACCCGCCTCTTTTTTTTAATATTCGGAACTTAAAATATAACGACATAAAATAACAGCAAAACTTTTACATTACAGTGAAGGCCCTTAAAAGAGTAGAAACGCGCATGACGCTGTTTGAATGAAATTCGTAAGAAGACATCAATCTCTTACGTTGGGTAGTAAAAAAAATGTATCAGTCGAAGCTGTACACTCAGCATGGTGATCTTCGAAAGAACTGTGCAATCAGAGTGCATGACGGGATTAAGTTGCTTGGACATACTCCATTATGAAATAAATGACTGTCAAAAGAAAACTAAAAATAAGACAAAAAAACACAAATACGCAGAGTATGCTTTAGCCAACAGGGTACATGCACAACATAAAATTCCAAAAATGGAATCGGGTCAAATAAAACAAGGAACAGACAGATGTTAAATAAAATAACAAAAATAAAAAAGAAACCTAAGTTGACATGCGACACAACGATGAGACTAAACAAAACATAGTAGTTTTCCAGACAGTCATAGTATAACGACGTTTCGGGAACTGGAGTCTGTTCCCGTCATCAGGTAGACACACAGGTTTCAGGAACACGAGTGCGACTTTTTATTTCAGTTATTTCATTTATTATGTGTTTGTTCCTTGTTTTACTTGACCCGATTCCATTTTTTGGAATTTTATGTTGTGCATGTACCTTTTTGACTAAAGCATACTCTGCTTATTTATGTTTTTTATATTTAGTTTTATTTTGACAGTCATTTATTTCGCAATGGAGTATGTCCAAGCAACTAAATCCACTCAGCCCGGTGGCTCGGGCAGGTGGTTACCTTAAGTTTTTGAAGTGACAAATTAATGTGTAAGATTTTTAGTTCAGTACGTTGTGAAAATAAAATTAAACTAACCGCAATGATCTTTGTTGGAGAAACAGATGTATATTTTGTGGTCAGTGATTAAATCGAGGTCTTTAGCGCTGGTGAACGGTGTAAGTTTGGAGTGGCGCCGGAATGATGGGGTGTGGGAAGCGGGAGATCGACGAGAAAACCTACGGCATCGTCTGGCACGATTCCCACATGTGAAAATCCAGACACCGACCCCACCGGGAATAGAATTATGATCGCCTTGGTGGGAGGTGAATGGTGTGACTTTTCGTCCACCGCGGTCCTGTCAGGAGAAAGAAATACTTCTAGTATAGCAATAAGTTTCGCAGGATGTCGTAGCCGTAGTCAATGCGAACTTGGAACCGCGGTGGCCAAATGGTCAAACCATTCGCCTCCCACCAAGGCGATCCGGGTTCGATTCCCGCATTTTTGAATGTGGATAACGTGCCTGACGATGCCGCTGGTCGGCGGGTTTTCTCGGGGATCTCCCGTTTCCTCGCCCCTTCGTTCCAACCCTGCTCCGTACTCACCTCATGCCACTCCTCATCAGCGCTTAAAACCTCGATGTTGGACGCTGACCAATATCTCTCACTTACTCCTTGCAAACTTGGCTTCTTTTTTCCGGATAGTTTGCAGTGTTAAACGTACTATTCATCCTTTTGTAAGAACATATATACGCTTGCACATATTCATTTGCGTATTGCCGTGAGCCTTAACAAAATAACACAATAGAGAATGCTTTAGTTCTTCCAACATGCGTCAATCTTTCAATATATTTTACGTTGCAGACCAAGCTAAAATATATTTTAGCTGTGCGATATGGTGTCTGAAATTCATTAGTTTGAAAACGAATGTGGCAATAATTCAAAATGCCTGCGGTTAATTGTTTAACCAAAACGTATATTGAATTTACAACAAATAAAATTATTTAGTCCCTGACTCAATGGTAGGCAAAACGGGCCGAATTATTGTTAGTTTTATTACTTACCACCGACATATTTGACAAAGCTAACCACATTGGTAACATCGATTCTGGTAAGCAAAGTTACATTTTTCGCTACCGGTCAGTCGATAACGTAATGAATCGTCCATGTCTTTGTTGAATAACTTTATTATTTCCATGTATTTTATAGTATATACTTAGTGATAAGGGCGAAGGAAGTAAATATCTTACTGTATTTTACGCTTTCAAAGGCAGTCGATATTCAGACGAATCACGCACATCTGTGTTGTGTCAATAACTATAAACATAGATGTAATTTTGAAAATAATGTTTATAATATTTCATATAAAGTCCTGAAAATTTTGCGATTTAATTTGAGAACATATCATGTTTCTAACTTCCGTACATGTGTTAATCACACAAATGAGCCAATGTTAATTAAACTCGTTCTTGTGGACGGTGAACCAAATAAAAATGCTGGATATAAACACTCATGGACTCCCGCACTGCCGTGTCACATGTGCAGCGTGTAGCTAATGCTCGAGTTCACTTGGTAGATTGTTGCATCCACGAAATTTCCGCGTTGTTGTCGGAAAAGAACCACATAACTGACAAAGTATGCAGTGTAGCTTGTTTATCCACAACTCCATGCTAGGTGGTACAGTAATACGAAGCGTATGCACAACTACCACAATAGTCACGTTTCTTACAGATACTAAGTTTTTACACTGAGAAAAAGTAATGTTGAAGTTGACATACTTGTGTTAAAGTAGGGACAACAAACCAGTTTGTTTGTCAGTACCATCTGGACAGTTCCTTAAACAATCTGTTTTGTGGAAGATACAATCTGGTATGTTTCTTCTACAGAACAGATTACTGAAGGAACAGTTCACATAATACCGACAGCCAAACTGTTTTGTTGTCCCTATTTTAACAGAAGTATGATCCCTACAACTATTACTCTTTTTTTTCAGCGTACGTCTAAACGTGAGCAGAGATCAAAATTCTGTTGAGCAGTTTTGTTTAAAATCGTCGTCTCTATGTCGGCTAATATTTTCAGGTAAATAACTACTTTGGTTGTAGCTAATTATTTAACTAACAAAATTCAATTTAATTGACGTTTTAGTCGAAATAGTGCGACGCTTTTGTTGTTGGTTGCTCGCGACCCGCGCTTGGTTATAATAAGAGGTGTCGTTGCTCTGTCTCTTACGTGAGTAATGCTGGATGATTGGGTTCGTATTAAGTAATATTGTAGTATGCCCGGCTAGCTTTAATTTAAATAAAATAACAAAGAAGTTTCTTTTTTAAATCGGCCTAAGGGACTCACGCACTGCGGGTTGCGTCACGAGAGGTAGATACTTATAGTTTATTTCGACAAAAATAATAGGCGCTTCCTCCGGCGGCTTTTGATCGGTCACGACGTTAATTATGTTGCAGGTACCGGCCGCGATCACCCGAAAAGTCCACCCACCGGTGACCCCGAGCTCGCTGTCCACCGTCCTTACAAACCCGACGACGAAGATCCCGACACCTGTCCTCCCGAGTCCACACACACCCGGCTCGTCTTAAGACGTTTTTCTTAGTGCCCCGCGTTTCGCAACTTTGCTCTCCTGGGCGGCGTCCCCTTCCCGCCCCAACGGACTCATGGGGGCGGGTAGGTTCCCCCGATCAATCAGAGCGAAGACCTGGCCCGAACATTGCGTACATCCCTTGTGGAAGCCTCCGTATTTATTTAAAATCAAATTAAACATAGGCACATTCTCACAGCAATTACAAATAAAACACTTAGCCTAATTACTACTTGCTATCTTCAATTAATATAATTCTAGTTCAAATTACGTAAGTTACGCGGGGTCTGTCGGGGAAGAGCAAAAGGAGAAGAAATGTGTAGGCGAGAGAGAAAGAGAGAGGATTGTATGGCAAGAAGACAGGGGGAGGTAGGGCGCCCCCCTTCTCGCACAGCATGTGGTAAGGCTCACGCATCATCTGCTCTATTGTCGCCAGACCGGCGGGCAATTATCACTCTTAAAAACTAAAATCATTATACATAAAATTATCTTAATGTTACTAGCATATTCGAGTCTGTGACATTCCACAGGTTAAAACGATACCAGACACGATACC